>JAVJIF010013606.1:0-66047 GCA_038442645.1 Agave tequilana | reverse complement strand
TTTAGGGATTCTTTGGCTATATGAAGAGGGGTATTGTCCCCAACTATTATATCATGTAATTGTTGTTTAATAAGATCTCTCTCCCCTTCTGTCTTAAGGACGTACTCAATTGTCGAACCTCGTTAATTTGTGTGTTCTCGCTTTTTTCCTCTTTGTTTGTTCTTGCTAATTGGTGACTATTTTCTGATGTGCGATAATTCTCTGGTGGGTTTCTCCTAACATAAAGTATCAATCTAACTTCAGAATATCTTATCATGAAGGTTGTCGGCTTTTTTGAATGATTTTTTTATCCACTCAACTCCAACTAGGTTTCATCTTTCAAATAGGAACTCTCGAATAATTCGTGCTGAATAATATTGTTTTTTCTGTTTTTTTCTCTTTTTGAATTTTTAATAAAATATTTCTTTCTGAAGTTTTTCTTTAAACTTTCTATTTTTATAAATTTTCTTTTTAAAAGTAAAATTACTTTTATCCCTGCATGTCTTTGACATTGGATTTCGTCTTAAACTTTTCTCGGTGGAAAACATAGTGCTTTATTTTGATATTTTTTACCCTTTTTCTTGAATTCGTGGCATTCATTCTTGTTGGTAATCATAGTGGTGACATCGGCTTTTGGTTGAGAGGGATGTTCTCTCAAGAGTCTGAATTGGGACCAGCACGTGAGCCCCTGAGCTGAGACCCACACTTCCTTTAAGTCATTGAAAAGAATAAACGCATGGTGCCAATTGGGCAAGTCATATGTGGGCTCAAGCAGACTTAAAAGGGGAGAGCATGGCTACAAGAAAAATGAAGAGAACATGTAACAAGTCATTCAGTATTAAATTAGGAAAGGACTGCAGGCACATTACTCACACTCAACGTAGCATTCAATTGAATCCCAATTGAGGGCCGGTATGTTCACATTGTGAGAAGTGGCTTCCATCCCATCTGGGATCACGCAGAAGCAGGCCCCAATGATTGTACATTTCACTGTTGAGGGCCAGGGGTTGCCGCAAGCAGAGGGGTTACCCAAAGTCCTTTCAATTGATGTGGTTCTCGTCCCCGAGGGGCCTCCTTGATATGGCTGGGCCAGTTAGGGGTCGAAGTTTCTCACGGTCTCAAATTTGAATTCTATCGTATGCGAATATTTTTTTAATATTGACCATTAGACATGTCCTGAGTTTGCTTCCAGTCGCCCTCAATTTGAACCCGACGTCGATAGATCCAACTAGACAAAAAGCAATAAAATTGATGTGATTCTCTTTTCTTTACTTGTTAAATTAATATTTTGCATCAAGGTGTTTTTGATTGCTCAGTTGTTTTTTTATCTTTCATTTGTGATGTAGGTCTCTCATTTTGTACATGCATGCGTATTTTGACTTGCGAGAATTTTTATTTTTTTTGTTTGATGTTATTCTGAAATATTTTTGTAAAAAGCTTTTTAATGAAGTACGATTCACTGTTTTTTTTTTAAATATCTTTCAATTTCATAAGCTCCACGTCACTTCAATTGTTCAATTAGACACTAGGATTTTAGATTTTGAGAGATATTTCATTATTTCATACTCGATGGAGTTTGCATTGTAATCAGTGAAGATTTGTGTTATGCTTGAAAAAGATGGGGTTTGGTGCTTTAATGTCGTGTTGACAAAATTCTCATAGTTTGGAGATATGGTCATGGCTTAAACTAGTAGACAAATATTAGAATTGTTAGTTTCTAAGATCAATCTGACAACTAATCAATATCACTGAAATATCACCGATCAATTAGTCAGATCGGTTAATATCAGGTGGGAGGTTTTCCGTTCAATAGAACGTTTCTTAATTAAAAAACCACCTTTCAATTACCTTCCTTGGTTAAACACCAATTAGACTGGTATAAGTCAGTCTCAATATACTGAATATCAGTATAACCCCTGCATAAAGAAAATTAATTCACTTATACATTATTTGGAGTGAGGTATGTTTAAAGCGAATCTCCTTAAGACAATTACGTCCCCTACAACGGTGTTAACGGGTTACTGGACGCTTGTCTCCTAAGATACAACACTCTTTCACGGTATTTGGATAGCACTACCAAATCACCGTACGGTCGAACTGTAGTTAACTAGTACCTTCATAGGATTATTGAAGCAGCAGGACCAAGACAAATTTCAGGGAGAATATTTGTCTTTACTTTAGATGAGTACCCACTGGAGAGAAAAGAGGAAGGTAAAAGAATATTCTTCTTTGGAAGTCACAGATTCAGACAACAATTCTATTAAAGAATCTGTTAAATTTTTTAAGCCTTCTTTCAGAACGAGTTTTGCAGAATCTTTTGGAAATCGCTTCGGAATCCGAGTTGCATCAATAGGGTATATCCATCTAGCTCCATATGCATTCACCACCAAGACATCAATAGGGTATGTCCATCTACCTCCATATGCATTCACCACCAAGGCACCAAACCTCTTACGTTATGTGAGAGCGTACACCTACATCAAACACAAGTGGTGGAGATTTTGGTACCCATTTTCTTTTGGGTCCATAGGGGTTAGTATTATTCGGAACCCAAACATTTTTATTAGCAAAATTTATAGAATTTACCTTATCAAAACAAAACTTTGCTAAATGGCCTTTGCGGCCACAATGTATATACTTGTACACTATAGCATACACATGAGAGTGAGTATGATCATGATGTGCAAAGTGCGCATATGTATGTCGTGGGTTATGTGCATGAACATATGGAGCTTGTTTCTTTTGAAATAAGGTTGCCAACGTATTATGATTAAATGCACAATTGCTTAAAGTTGAGCTTAAACAATTTATTCTATGTTTCAAAACTTGACTCTCTTTTTTATTTATGGTAGCATGAAGAGCACAGAAAGAATGAGAATCAACAATCTTTTTCTTTTTAGAAATATTTTCTTTTTCTTTTGAAACAATTTTTCTTTTCAAAGAGTTGTTTTCTTCCAAAATAATTTTTTTCTTTTTCATCAAATTAATTTTATTTTTAAACAATTATTTCCTTCACAACTATCATCTAATTTAGAAAACAAGGAAATATTTTCTTTTTCAAAGATTCATTTTCTATAGAAATATTTTCCAATTTATTTTGAAAAGAATCTTTTTCTTTTGAAATGGACTCATATTTATTTTTTAATCTTTTATGGTCCATTTTAAGCAAATCATATTTTTAAAGAAGTTATTGACAAAATGAAGTAAGATCATATGACATGTCAACATCCTCATCAAGCTCAGATTCGGAGTTTACCTCAAGGGGGTTATCCCTTGGACTATGTAACATATGTTGGAAGCATCACTTTCATCATCTGAGTCACTCCCCGCATAGTATTACTTTTGTTCGCCAAAGGAGACTATATTGTTCCATACTACAAAAGCCGAATCGAAGTTAGATACCCTACATAAATAATCATCATTTAGGGTACTCTTTAATGCATGGATATCTTTTGCATTAGCCTCGAGATGTTTGCCATTTAAACAATAAGAATCTTTAATTTTGGCAAGATAAACATGAATTCCTAGGGTTTTGAGGTGCATGGACATCTTAGCTTTTCAAGTTTGGATGTTAAGAATGTCAAACATGGGAGGAGTAATGAAATCCATAGTGTGTGTAAATAAATATTGTGATTAGCTAAAATGAGGATCTTTAACTTTAGGTTGCTAGACGTAAATCAAGAGCACCAAGCTCTGATACCAACTGAAGATACACCTAGAGGGGGGTGAATAGGTGTAAGGCTAATCTAATCATAAATAATACAGAATTAAAAACTATTTATGCAAAATAAAACTATTAAGCTAAACACACAAGGTATAACACAAGAGTGTAGCCGAATTTCCGGTGAAGGGCTCTGGACTATCTCCTCAAGATTCCTCTAGAGAAGAGTTGAGATGCCGCTATGGCTTTCTTGGTTGAATACAAGTGTGAACAAACAATCCCAAGCATATAACAATAGAGTACAAGATATAATAAGCATATAAAGATATAAGCAATATAAGCATGTAAGATATAAACATAAGTGAGAGATAGAGAGAGCAATCACAAACACGGGAGATTTGTTTCGAGGTTCGAGCACCTTTGCTCTACCTCCCCGCTTTCAACACTATGAAGGATTTTCACTAGAATCGATCCCATCGAATTACTCGGTACTGCAACACCTACAAGGAGTTCATACTAGAACTCTTAGACTCACTAGTTCTCTCACTTGTTCCCGCAAGAACAACACACGCAAGCACATTAGCTTGCTGAGGCCGCACCTCTACATCAAGCTCCCACTAGAACTCGAAACAACACGAACCCGCAAGTTCGCCTTCTTAAATACAAGATGAAACACTTTAGTGATCTCAACACTTTAATCACCTAGGAACACTCTCACAGCAACTCTCCTATAGGATGGATATAGCAATGGAAAACTCAAGTATGTGTGAGAAAAACTAGGATAGATTTTAGGTGAAAAACTCAAGAAATCACTTTTGAAAACTCTCTTGATAAACTCTCCTTTTGATATAGAAGTTTTAACTCTAAGACAAGTGGAGATAAACAATTAGAAAAGTAGGAAAAACTAGCTTGAAAACCCACTTAAAATCTTATTGAAAATAGTCCAAAGGAACCCCAATTTATAGGCTCCCAAAATATGGCCGTTGGAGGCCAACTCAGTAGGAAATTCTGCTGTCGGTTGATCGCCTGGTCGACCGGCGAACGGTCGGATTTCAGACCGCTGTGCCACCGGTCGACCGCCCGGCCGACCGAGGCTTGGATACAGAGAGCAGAGCTCTCTGCCGGTCGACCGCCCGGTCGACTGGGGCCAGATCCAGAGAGCAGAGCTCTCTGGCGGTCGACCGGGTCGGTCGACCGGCCCTCCAGCCAAATTGGCTATGACGTTTGTGCACATCGGTCGACCGACAGAAGACCTGATCAAACATTTTTTAGGGATTAAAACTTGGTCTTTTTATCTTTAATGAAATCCCATAAATTCTCATAAATTCTACAAAAATAAGTTCATTAATATACTTTGATATACAAACATGTTTGTTTAAAATTCAAAATATATTACAAACATTTTGAACTATTTTTGTTTCTTAGAGTTGGGGGTTTGACGCTGGCGTTCTGCATGGGGGTGGCAATTCTGACCTGGCCCGCTAACCCGACTTGAACCCGACTTAAACCCAACTTGAAATTTCAATAACAAACTCGATAGCCTAAATCTTGATACGATGACACTCACTACAATAGACGGTAGATTTTGCTACAATTAAATAGGTTGCAGTGAAATTTAAAAAAAAATTAAAATTGGTTATATTAATATAAAAATTATATATTCTTTTCAACTTTTATATAATAAAATTGAACTGTCACGTTGTAAATACTTTTCAATGATATTTGTCCATGTTTATCTAAAATCTGAGCCCAATCTGAATCCGACAAGAAGGATAAGGTTCCAAACTTGAATCCTGAATCGAATCCGAATTCCTTATCTAGTTGGAGCTCACTTAAATCCAATCCGAACCCGACCTGTTTGGGGGCTGAAAGAAGCCTAGAACCCTAACAGTTCCTCCCCCTGCTCTTCTTGTTGCCCTCTTTGTGTTTGATAGATTGTCCAAGTCAAGGTTGCAGAGGAAACACAACCCACAACACACCAAATGCAGCCCTTTTCCCCTCACAGCCGCTTCTTCTCCTCCCTCAACCAACTCGAGCAGCGCTTGTCATCGGAGAAAGATCAACACCAGGAACCACCTCCTCCTTTATCGTCACCTCTCCTTCTCCTCTCCTCTCTATCTCTCCGACCCCAAACCCCACAACCAACCTCCCATCACCACCACCACCACCACCACCACGAGCAGCAGTGGACCCCCTCTCGACTTCCTCTCCAGCTCACCCATCACCACCATTGAACAACAACAACAACAACTACAACAAGACAGCCCATTAAACTCAAACCCCGAAACTGAAGCCGACGATATCGAAACGTTGATGGGCCTCCTGGGCCTCTCCATCCCCAGCCGATCGACAAAGAGAAAGATGACGGCTCCTCTTCTCCTTCTTCTTGCTCTTGTGACTGCAGTGGTGGTGGGTTTTACAAGAAGGTTGTGGGGGTGAAGGGTCCGAGGTGCGAGAGGGAGATGGGGAGGCTGGACCGCTGGATTGAGGTGTACCGCAGAGAGAGGAGGGAGCCGGCCAGGCTGGCGCATTTGGTGATCGGAAAATCCGTGGCGTTGGGTGGTGGTGTGTTTGAGGGGTTGAGTTCCCGGCGACCGTGGAGGAGTTTCTTGAGCATGATCCGGTGGCAGAGAGATGAAGAGCTGTTGCTTTGGGCTTTTGTGTCCAGTCGGGAATTTATGCAAACAGGTGGTGTGCTCCTGCTGTTGTCCAAGTTTCTAGACCATGTAGTTGTCTAATTGTTTGTTTAATTTCTTTTTGATTATGATCTCTACTCCTATAATGAGTTCAACAAACTATTGTTTGCCATTTTCCTCAACGGCCGATTGCTAATTTCAACTCATTGTCCAAGTGTGGTATTTTGAACGTATCTCTTATCTCTCTCTCCAATTAAAGAAGATGATAAAAATTGACAACTTTACACGTCTGAATTTCCCTGGGGTCAATTTCTGTTTAAGTGGCAGGGAATCTGTCTGCTAATAAAAAAATTGAGAAATTATTAGTGTTCCAGTGTTTTAAAGAACGGGAATCTATCTGCAATTAACCCTTTAAAGAATAATGACCGTCTATTTTTTGAAGCATAAATGATCTGAATTCTACAAAAGCACCAACATCAGCAGCATCTTAAGCTAAAACTTCCAGTTATCACTTGAGACCTGAATGTTTGCTAGAAGTGAAACTTCTTCATTGAACATATCCATCGCCGTTTGTCACACCTGCTGAAATAATCAATTCGGTTAAGCTCCATATTTACAAAATAAAGGGAAAGAATCTAATACAAAGTCTTCTATAAAAATTACAACAATGATAATGATGATAAATGAAGAGAAAAGAAGAGAAGAAACAATACCTATATTTCAAGAATGGGCATAAGAACCAAGGAAACAGAGTGCAAGGATAGATAGAGACAGCCACTCTAGCAATATAACTCAGCAATGGGTACTTATTGTCTTCACTGGGGATGAAGGTCACCTCTAGAGAGTTTGTCAATTTTAAATAACTGATAAGATCTATGAAACAACCATGGAAAAAAAATAAAAACTAAAATTTAAAAACGCTTTACTGATTGCTAAAACGCACCAAAAAAAAAAAAAAAAAATTACTTGGAGAAATGTAAATTGATATTGTACGCAAAAAGCTAAGCAAGTAAGTGATCAGCAATGGAAAAGGGGAGCCACTTGAACTCTGTAGACACACTAGAAAGCCCTTAGCATGGTTTAAAATCTCAGTGTCTACCCGTCAATAATTTTTAGTATCAATATCGTTCCCAATATTGACCAATATTATAGGGTCAATATCGTATCGGGTGTCTGAACCAACTAATATTTGAAACGATGGCCCTTACAACTGACATGTCCTCACATGAAAGCAAGCAAAAGAATTTGAATTTACACAAGAATTCCAGGTAATTCTTGCACTGAAGAACATTTGACATAAACATGTAATGCAATCTTACAGAGTGATGTGTCAATATGCCTTGCTGACATTTGTATGACTGCCATTGATATGTCAATATTTCAAGCCATGAGGCTACCATAGAGCATCAGCAGTAGGATCATTGACAGTTCGAGTAACAGTAATTGAAATGCATTTCGGAAACTAGAACAATTATTTCTAATATGTTTTGTTACATTGACAGTTCGAGTAACAGTAATTGAAATGCCATAACCCACGAATTCTATATCTAAACCATGATAAGGTTAGATATGTTTAGATATGTTAGATATATCAAACATATATAAACTTTTTGTAGTTTCATAAAGTTGATATTTTTATGGTCTTTTCTACTGAAGCATAGTTTTTGATATATAAATGAATAAGCATCTCAAACGTATAATGTGGATATAAAAGAGTAAGAAATTAAGTCTTATGTCTAATAAGTGCAAATAAAATAATATTGTATATAATTGAGAACATATTTGAGAAGTGTCTGACATGTGGCTAAGGAGTGTCCAAATGGTGTCAATATCTGATGTGTGTGTCAGCGTGTGCACAGGTACTGTCGAACACAGTGTTACCAGATTTGTGGTATGCTTTGGTTCATGATACAGGTATATGTATCCAATACACTATAAATAGTAGGTGGTATAGATGGCTACGCTTAATCTGATCAGTATTTAGGGTCACAATGCACTCAAGAGCATTCAGTAAGATCACGCGGATAGTTATACATGTATTGTTTGTGTATGTTGCCCCGAGGAGGGACATACATATATATTGAAGACATGTAAACTTAAAATTATGATAATAGGAAATTTCATATTTTGAATATATCTATAAAGCAAGTCTTGACTTGATACCTATTAAAAGAAATAGAAAGCAAATTACTTAGTAACGTATGAACACATTTATACTTTAAATCATAGGGTAAGTCACTGAAATAAGAAAATCTAGTTCATAATACATCAAAATAAGAAATTTTAGTCCAGAATACATCAAAATAACTTAATTGAATCAAATTGTCACTAGTCTTCATTTATTCTCTAGTCGCTAGTTTTAGTGATATGGATCGGTAGCACCATCTATGTAGCACAAATATTTCTACTATGAAGTTGTACCCGTGTCATACAATAACACTTCTTTGGACACTTCTCAATCTTATCTTCAATAATATACAGTTTCTTTTCTTAATTTAGAACACTTGTTAGGTCTATTTTGGACACATGCTCTACATTTCTCTTATAATTTTTCTTCATATTACATATTGAAATATTTATTTACTTTCCTTTATGTATCAAAGATTATACTCTAGTGGAAAAAAAAGTACCATCAAAATATTAACTTGCATAAAATTATGAAAAGTTTAAATATGTTTCAATGTAAGAAGCCAGATACATTGAACTATATGTATGAACTTTTGGATGCAAAGAAATGACTATGCATGAATATTTATGCATTATCGTTATAGTTATTAGTCTTCTACTCTTACTGTGGGTACACTCAGTTAATTGTGAGTGTATTTATCATCATATTTTAATATAAAACTACATAAGGTGCAACCTAGGGTTTAATGCCCTTGCACTCTATTTTCCCATTTCTTTCTTTTCTCTTCTCTATTTTCCTTCTACTTTTAAACTTCACCTAATACCAGAGCAACTTGAAGGTACTGTATATCCTGTCCATCTCGCGGATCGCACGTAATTCCTCATTATGGTTCGTTTATGAGATCTAGAGTTTCTGCAGATCTCGTTGTTTGTGGTTCGTTGCTGTTTATTGATGTCGTCGTGAGATCTAAGGTTTTGTAGAGCTCAGTTGGTTATTGGTTGTGATTCTTTATGAGATCTCCTATTCATATTGCATCTGTGAGCACAGTGAAAACAGAATCTTCTAGCGAGGTTAGTAGTAGTAATAATCCTTTTACTGTTATTCACAATAATGATGAAAAGGAAAATCGATCAATGTGGTGAAACTCAATGGTGCGAACTATCTCGCCTTGTCTAAATCTATCAAAGTAGTATTAGAATAAAGAAGTTGAAGTTTTTGTTGAAAAATCCCCGCTTGAAATGGCGGCTGATTATGAGGATTGGATGAGTGTAGATGTATATGTTATGTCATGGTGGTGGCATAGTATGAAGCTGCAAGTCACTTCTAATGTTCAGTGGTGTGAGACAGCCAAACAGATTTGGCCATCTCCTGAAGAATTCTATTCATAGAAGCAGAATGTAGCCCGTATTTACAAGTTGTATGAGCTATTGTTTACCACAAAATAGAATAGAAAATTGTGAATGAGTATTTGGCTACAAAGAAGGCCTTGTAGGAGGAAGTATAGTAGTATCATCCGGTGACTACTGATTGAAAGAAGCTCAGCAGCAGAAGGAAGAGTTTCATGTTTCTTTCATCCTAATTGTTTTGGATCCTGCTCTCAAATCTTATAAGGCTCAGATCCTTACTGGAGAGGAGTTACCTACACTGGCGGATATTTTCTCTGGCCTAAATTGTTCATTTCTAGAACAGAGTTCTATGGTACCGAGTAATGACTCTTCTGCCTTGATTACTAGTGCTGGTGGCTTTGGTAGTGACTGTGGTGGTGGTCGTGGTAAGGGCGGACGTGGTGGTAGAGATAGTGGCCATGGTGGTAAAGATGGTGATCGTGATGATGACCGTCGTCCACCACGGAGAAGTAACTATTATGGCATGAATGGTCACACTTAAAAGTACTGTTGGGACAAGTGGGATAAATATGAGTATGCTCATTAAGTGTATGATGAAAATATGCAGTCCCAGATCACCAATTCTGTTCCTGAACATGATGCTTTCGGCTTTAACAAGACTTCAGCTTTCGATACTTCCTCTCCACTTGAACAGATCCTCTAGAAATTGAATGATTTTGCTAGTACCTCCTCTCAACTTTCTGTAATCATGTCACATAAAAGTAATTCAGCCTTTGTGGCAACTCAGTCACCATCCTCCTCCTGGGTCATCGACTCAGGAGCAAGCTCTCACATGTCTGATATAAATTCTCTTTTTTATAATCATTGTCCTATAAAACATAATATTTTCTTGGCTGATGAGTCTACTTGTCATGTGCTTGAGAAATGTGTCATTCACACTATTCAATCACTGTCTTTATTTGATTTGTTGTATGTGTCTAATTTTTCTTTCAATTTGTTATCTGTGAGCCAGTTAATCAAATTATTTCAATGTTCTGTAATATTTTCTCCTAATTCTTGTGTTTTTTAGGACCTCAGGACGAAGAAGATGATTAGTTCAGGCAGTGGCTTACGCAGGATTTCACTTAGTGGGCGGAGACATTATGACCTAAAATTGAAATATTATAAGACTAAAAAAATATCTCAAGTTTCGATATTACAAAAAAATAGAGGGGTGGCCACTTTAAATTACAATACTCTCCTTCGAGAGGTCATATTCTGAAATCATTGAATGATGAATTCATTGTCAATGCTATCGAATATGTCTGTTCCCATATATATCTCACTAAGCAACCATTCATCAATGCATCACCCATTCTAGTACGTAGTGAATCTTGCGTCTGAGCTCGTTGTTGGTCATGATTCATTCGTCGTTGTGGTTCATTTATGAGATGTAGAGTTTCTGCAGATCTCGTTGTTCGTGGTTCGTTGCTGTTCATTGATGTCATTGTGAGATCTAGGGTTTCTGTAGATCTCAGTTGGTTGTTGGTTGTGATTCTTTGTGAGATCTAAGGTTTGTGAGATCTCCTATTCATGTTGCATTTGCGAGCATGGTGAAAATCGAATCTTTTAGTGAGTTTGGTAGTGCTAACGATCCTTTTACTGTTATTCACAATAATGATGAAATAGAAAAATCGATCAATGTGGTGAAATTCAATGGTGCGAACTATCTCGCCTGGTCTAAATCTATCAAAGTGGTGTACAGGGAGGAAAGTTGAAAGTGTATTGCAAAATTTCCTTGAATCAATGAAAAGTTATAACTCAAATCCAACTACAAGAAAGAGAAGACACTCAAGTTCAAATCTTCTCTTTATTTAAGGCTGGGTTCTTTGCGTAGCGGTGGAAAGTGATTCTTATTTTCCGTTGACCGGATGAATGTCAAGCTCCTCTGAAACTTTTCTCCTTGGATCACCAATGGAGTAGCACAGCTCCTATCCAATGAAATCTCAAAGAGACTTTAAACAAAAACTTTAACTCAGTAAGTTGGTAGAAGAGTTGAACTCTTTGTAAACCTAATCTTCCTCAGCTAAAAATTTCGACCCCTCTTCAACAGTAAACTGAGCTATTTATAGGGGTTTCAGGGGTAAAACTGTCTCCTAAAAAGCCTTCATAATGGAGGATAACTCCCTCATTACGTGCGCAGTACTTAACCCAGTAATGGGGGTTGTTATAACTGAGACGCAGGGCTCCTTTGCAGTTAAAACGCGAGCTTGAGCTCTGCGCTTAGCTGTTGAGGTGATATTGGATGCAAGTCTCGGGCTCCGCGTTTGGGCGTTGCGGTGATACTGAAACGCGAGTCCCAAACTATGTTTCCTCATTGGCATGACATTAGACGTGTGCCTTGAGTTTTATGTCTGAGGCGCGGGCTTCAAGCTTTGAGTCTGAGCACTGAAGTGGTGCTGAGACGCGAGCTTCGAGGCCTGTGTCTTAGCATTGCAGTGGTGTTGAGACGCGGGCTTCGAGCTCTGCGTCTTGGCATTACATGAGTGGCTTCGATTAGCCTCGCATCTGATGACTTATTTTCAGTGATTTTTAGACAATCTACAAACCCCCCCCTCCAAAGTTTTCGAAACACCGCGTTGACTGGGACGGGTTCGAAATACTTTGGACCTTTCTGTTGGCAGCAAGCTCACAAGACTGGACTGACAATCTTCTGAGATACCTTGAGTTTGATCTTATCTGGATTTTGGTCTTCGTGAGTGTACTGTTAAACTCTTTGAAGCCACCAGATATGATCATCGTGAGTGTCCAGATACACAGTCCGGACCCCATTGGTACTCTGAGTTGGTTGTCGGTATACTGTTGAACCGGAAAAAATCGCCAACTGCTTTTTTCAGTGTACTGTTTAAACTGATTGCAAAAGTAAAGACTGAACACAGGTCTTGTAGACGCAAAGGTCGTGTTGTCTTGGAGAGGCAGACCTCATCTGAAGTAGAAATGCGACTCTCATTCATTGGAGAGACACGAACATCGAAGTGGAGGCGCAGCGCAGACTTCGAGGTGGAGACGCGGACTTTTCTTTATTGAAGAGATGCAGCTCTACTGTTTTATCAAGGTGCCAGTTTCCTTTAAAGTGAAGACGCACCTTTCACTTGATGTAGAAACGCGACTCTGAGCGTTACAAATGCGAACTTGATTTGAAATAGAAACGCTGGAACAGAGATGCAGCTCTCTTATTTTGCCAAGACGTGAGCTAGAGAATACTGAAAAGACGCGGTCTTCGAATTAGAGACGCAGCTCTCACTTTGTTGAAGTGACGCAGACTCCGAAGTGGAGACGCAGACTTCTCTTTATTGAAGAGACGCGACTCTGTTAAACACGAGACTCACGTTCTGGGTGTGTTGCCACGTGTATGGCGGAGCTGAAGAGACGATGTTCTCTTTAAATGCGAGATCCGTGTTCTGAGCGCATTGTCACGCGTCTGGCGATGATCGATCTCGAGATTCAGCCCGTCTATCTCGACCGATCACTGTGCTATAAAAAAGTAGCAGTCTTTCAAGAGTCATCATCATCAGACTCTTTCTTCTTTATTGTACTCTGCGTCAAAAGTTTAAGAACTTAAGAAAAGCTTCGAGCTTTTTTCTCCTTTTTTCCATTTTCTCAAAAGAATTCACCATTAAAAATGGCCCCAAAGATCAAACCCCTGGCTTCTTCCTCGAGCAATGTCGCTCCAGAGGTTCAGATGGGCAATTCCTCCACGCATGAGGCCCCCATTTCAGGTAATAAGACCAAATTGGCTTTCGTCATTAAAGAACTCGAAGAGTTATCTTACTCTTAAGCCTCTTGTGAGTTAAACCACCAACGTGAGGCTCATGTCCGTATTTGATTTTCAGATGCAACTCTTGCACTGGTAGGCAAGACCCTGGTTTGATGACCTCCGCGTCTTCGCTTCATCGACTTCAGCCTACGTCTGTTTGTTGAACGCAGGTTTCATTGAGCCTTGCGTTTGATTCCTGATCGGCAAAAAGCAAGTACTAAAATAAGAGAAGGAAGTGTGGGTTGATATTACTGCTTTTGCAATTCTTCCGTAGTAGCGAAGTGGCTATACGGGTCGTATCCACAAGGAGGGAGAGCGATGGAAGCTTGATGCGGCTTCAAAGTTCAAGAAGAAAGAAAGTTCTTGTTTCCAAATAAAGAATTGAAAAGTGAAAACAAGTTATTTTTAAGAATTGTTGGAAAATGTTTTGGTGGTTTGTAAAAGTGATTTTTTTCTTAGTTATAAAAATGCATAGCTAACTTTCTACTAAGTGCTCCCACTAATTTCTAACTTTTGGAAGATAGCCTCACGATGGATCATAGGAGAACACAACCCTTGTGCATTGGAACTATTCACGTGAAAATCGAGTGAAAGTTCTTCCTATAACTTTGCTTTACATGGCAAAAATTCGGACATTCTCATATCAAGATCCAATAGAAGGCGAGAATACGGGAAGACACGAGTGCACTAATGGTATCGGCAAAGTTAAAAGAAAAGTCTCTAACTTATAACAACAAGCAAAGTACAAAACCCATAGATCATCAAAAAATCATTAAGTATGAAATATAAGAAGGCAAATACTTGTAGGTAAGTTAGAGTTAGAACCCTCGTCTTAAGATGCCATAACTCTCGTTTGCACAAGACTTGTTTGACACTATTGACTCATGCGGGTTATCAATCAAGTAGTTAGAGATTAGTAGGTTAGTAGTTAGTTAGCCATGCTATGAAAAAGTTAGTTAGCCATAAAAGTAAAAGAAACAATAAAGGAAAAGAAGTGGAGAGGAAGGGAGTTACACTACAATAAGAAACAACAAAAAGAAGAAGTAAAAAGCAATGAGTTTACACTACAACAATGAACTAAAAGCAAAGGAAAGCACAAGTAAATTGAAAGAAAGAAGAGAAGTAGTACTTGTATTAGCTTGTCACCCTTCAAATACAACACTTACACACTCTCTCTCTTTTCACTATAATGACTAAAACAACAACTAGAAGAAGAACAACAACAACTATAAACCTAAAAACAAGATTACAAAAACTTGCTAAAGCTCTGGATCTCCTCAAAGTGAAGACCCCAGGGGGGTATTTACAAAAACCAGGGAAAAGGGGCCACGTGGGAAGCACGTGGCCTAAAGCGCAGGTGCGCGCGCGCCCAAAGGGCCACGGAAAAGTGGCCAGGGCCGCGTTTCCGCGGCCCAGGAAGGGCGGCGCGCGCCCAGTTTTGGGCAGTGCGTCGCCCAGTCTGTTGTCTGACTCCTGGATGTTTTGGATTCGTGATTTGATACCCTGAGCTGACAAAATCTTTAATCTAAAGTCAATGGCTAATTGGTAGGCTTTTAATCACCAATTAAATAGTGATTTAGGTCTTCTTCTTCATTTGCACACCATGGACCTAGGATCAAGCAAGCAAGTTTTATTAGCAGAATTTTATATGAAATAAATATGAGAATGTGATGAAAATTATGCAAAATTAGAGATTAATCACACCCTCACACTTATCTTGTTGCTCGTCCCGAGCAAAACAAAAATAAGAAAATTATTATACCACTTTCGCAAGTGATGTGATTGCACTGAGCATGTGCAACAAGCCTTTAAACCTCTGGGTTTCCCCTAGAGGAGGAGTGTTGTCTCTTGAGGGTTTTCAGCGGATTGCACCCACAAAATCCAGTAAGTAAAGAAAAGAAGTTAGTTGTTAGAAAAAAAAAAAATTTCATTAAAAGAACTTTCAATCATCTAAGTAAAAATGACCGAATGATATAAAAATTAGGTTTAACCCTATTAAGTCCTCTTATATTTTAGCCTTCATAAAAGAAGAAACTATGGTTTTTCTTTAAATTTAGAAAGGATCTTTTACTTCTAACTCATTCTTTTATTTTGCGTTAGATAGATATGCATAATGTGTAAGTGTGATGTGCTTAGGATCTTTCAACTCAACTTTGAATATCATTTAATTTATTAATATTTACTTATTATCTTGATTCTTATTGCTTTAGGCTTTCTGCTTCACTTATGTAACACATATCAAACCGATGACTCCCAAACCAGATGGTCTTAGGGCACCAGGTAGAAAAATACCCCTTAGGTCAAATATGCAAGTGGAGTAGGCCACGAAATCAAGATTTATTTATACATTATTGTATATAGATTTTTTTTTGGCGTGAGTAATCATGCTTCTTGAGGCACAATTATCCAGCATTTCTTTTCTTTTTTTCTTTTTTTTCAGAGTTGTGTCTCTAAATCCCAAGCATGTGTGTGGGTTATGCATATTCTACTAAGGCTAAATAAACGGTATGAGTTATTTTCCTTATCCTTTTATTTTTTAGTCAAACCAATCTTTCTTATTTATTTAGGCAAAAATAAAGATTCATTAATAAGGTTCCCGTAATTCCTACAATCTTTTGGTATTTTTATAAAGAGTATGAAATTTCTTTTAATCTGGAGTTTTTTTTGAGGGAAAAAGAAAGAATAAAAGGAAAAAGAAAAAGTGTTAGCACTCCCCCACACCTATCTAATGCATTGTCCTCAATGAATGCATATGGAAATGCAAATGCAATAAATAGGGGGAAGAAATGATGTCACCGTCTTCGTGGACTCGGGCCGGCCAAGTGCGAATAGGATAAAAAAATGTTAAAAAGAATGTAGAAGGGGTAAGCATATAAACAAGTTTTTCTTTTTTTTTCTTTTTTTTATTTATTTGTTGTGGTTAGGTGTATGACGGGGCAAAAAGAGTCAGCACACTATCATCCGGAGTCATAGGCTCATTGGTCAAGAAGAGCTTCAGTCTTTACCCATTCACTTTGAATTCTGTGTTGTTCTTAGGGTCTGCAATAAGTACAGCACCGTGTGGAAAACAATGCGCACAATGAACGGTCCCGATCAACGAGTTTTCAGCTTCCCCGCGAAATATGAAGCCTAGAGTTATACAACAAACCCTATCTCTCGGTACAAAGTTTTTCCGGGTTATGATTTAGTCATGAAAAAGTTTAGTCCTGCTCTTGGTGATTTGGGCATTCTCATAGGCTTCATTCCTTATCTCCTCTAATTCTGAAATCTGCAGTCTCCTAAGTTCACCGGCCTTGGTCAGATCAAAGTTGAGTTGCTTAATTGCCCAAAGGGCCCGATGTTCTAACTCTACTGGTAGATGACAGGCTTTTCCAAACACGATTCTATAAGGAGACATCCCCAGAACTGTCTTAAAAGCAGTGCGGTAAGCCCACAATTCACATTGAGATTAACTGACCAATCCTTTTGGTTTTGTCCGACAGTCTTTTTCAGAATGAGCTTGATCTGTTGGTTGGTGACTTCGACCTGCCCATTTGTCTGGGGATGATAGGGTAGATAACTTGTGATTGATGGAATATTTTCGTATTAGAGCTTCAAAAACTCTGTTGCAGAAATGTGATCCATTATCACTAATTATCGCTCTGGGGGTGCCAAATCGGGAGAAGATGTTCTCTTAAGAAATTTGACAACCACTTTGTTGTCATTCGTCTTAGTTGGCATAGCTTCTACCCACTTAGAGACATAATCTACAGTAACCAAAATGAACTGGTTGCCGAAGGAACTGGGGAATGGCCCCATGAAATCGATACCCCAAACATCAAAAATTTCAACTTTAAAGATCGGGTTCAAGGGCATCATGTCTCTTCTTGAAATTTTCCCAATTTTCTTACAATTTGCGCATGACTTGTAAAAATGATACGAGTCTTTGAACAAAGTGGGCCAGTAGAACCCACTTGTAGAACCTTTTCTGCAGTCTTGCGGGGACCGAAGTGTCCTCCGCATGTAAGGTCATGAAAAAAGCTGAGCACACTCCTCTGTTCCTCCTCTGGTATGCATCATTTAATAATTTGGTTGGGACAATACTTAAAAAGATACGGTTCTTCCTAGAAGAAGTACCGTACTTGGGCAAAGAAGCGGTATTGGTCTTGCTTGCTTGTCGTCAGCGGGTAATTGTCCCATGGCCAGGTAATTAACAATGTCCGCATACTAGGGTTCCTTAAGAATAGCTAGGATGTGCTCGTATGGGAAATCCTCGTTGATCGGAGCTTGGATGGTTGGTGCATTCAGAATTCGTGAGAGATGATCAGTGATCACATTTTCTATATCTCGTTTATCCCGGATTTCTAAGTCAAATTTGAAGCAAAAGGATCCACCGAATCAATCGGGCTTTTGCTTCCTTCTTGTCATGAGGTATTTCAGAGCCGAGTAATCCGTAAAATCATTGTCTTCGAACCTAACAAGTAAGGCTGAAACTTCTCTAACGCAAAGACAACGGCTAAGAATTCCTTCTCAGTCGTTGTATAATTGTTTGGGCGTCATTCAAGGTCCTACTCGAATAGTAAATCACGTGCTGCCTATTATCGATGTGCTGTCCTAGAACAGCGCCAATAGCAGAATCAGATGCATCACACATGATTTCAAATGGCTGGGCCCAATTAGGAGCAGAAATAATAGGCGCAGAAATAAGTTCTTGCTAAGCTTCCCCATGACTTGAAACATTCATCGTTGAAATCAAAGGGCACGTCCTTAGCGAGCAGGTTGGTTAAGGGCCTCGTGATTTTGCTAAAGTCCTTAATAAACCGTCGGTAGAACCCAGCATGCCCTAAAAAGGATCTAATATTCTTGATGCTTTTGGGGGGTGGAAGCTTAGCAATCACTTCTTCTTTAGCCTTATCCACTTCTATGCCTCTCCTCGAAATCTCATGGCCCAAGACAATCCCCTGTCTCACCATGAAGTGACATTTTTTTCCAGTTTAGAGTTAGGTTCTTCTCAATGCATCTTTGTAGCACTAACTCTAGGTGATGAAGACACTGATCAAATGAATCTCCGTAGATGAAGAAGTCATCTATGAAAATTTCAAGAAAACGTTCCACCATGTCAGAGAACAAACTAAGCATGCACCGTTGGAACGTTGCGGGAGCATTGCACAATCCAAAAGGCATACGCCGATAAGCAAAGGTTCCGAACGGGCAGGTGAACGTCGTCTTTCCTGGTCTTCTGCAGCAATGGGGATTTGATTGTATCCCGAGTACCCATTTAGGAAGCAGTAGTACTCATGTCCAGCCAAACGCTCAAGCATTTGGTCGATGAAGTGTAGCGAGAAGTGGTCTTTACGGGTAGCTGCATTAACTTCCTATAGTCGATACAAACACGAACCTTGGTAGGCAGTCTTGTTTGTACCAACTCTTTTTTCTCATTTTCTACCACCGTAAAACCAGCCTTCTTAGGGACCGCATGAACAGGGCTAACCCATTGGCTATCAGAAATGGGATAAATGATCCCATTATCTAATAGTTCAAAATTTCAGCCTTAACTACTGAAAAGTCACCTAGAGGGGGGGGGTGAATAGGTGACAATGCTAATCAAAGGGCAAATAAAAATTTGAAGCTACAACAATTACAAACAAGAATCACAAGATGAATGCAAGCAAGTAAGTATGACAATGAATATGATGAGCAAGTAATAAGTGCAATCAAAGTAGAGTAAGAATTGCAAGAATGTAAACCAATCGCAAACACAAGGATATGTTATCGAGGTTCGAGCACCCAGCTCTACTCCCCGCCTTCCCCAGAAGGATTCTGACCACTTCCACTATCACAAAGATCTCAAATACAATGGAGTACCCAACTCCTACAATCTCAAGAACAAGTAATTTCTTGGTAGTCAAAAGACCACAAACTCTCTCTTTCAAATATCTCTTCCCTTACAAAGGTCCTTAGAGAATATTGAGTAGGAATGAAGCTCTTGTTGTAAGTGAAGAAAGAAAATTAAATCAGAGAGTATTTGAAAACCCTTCAGAAAATCAGTGAGAAATTCAGCACAAAAACCAAGAAACAAGTCTCTTTTGAAAGCCTTAAACTTTTGAATTTTCTAGCAAAAATTGTTGTAACAAATCTCTCCCCAAACACCCCTATTTATAGGAGAGGGCTAGGGTTTAAGGATAAAACATAATTACTGATGTTTAGGAGGTAATTAGATCAAAATATATCCTTAAATGACTTTTAAACACAAAAGACAAAATTAAACAGCTCACTAAAAATCTGCCCGTTACTGTTCAACGGACACATCGGTCGACTGGGCCGGTCGACCGGTAGATCAAAAATTTGACCGTTATAGGCCAGCGGTCGACCGACCCGGTCGACTGAGAAAACCTGTGAGCAAAAACAATATCTCGGTCGACCGCCCCGGTCGACTGGCAGAGATGCACACTGATACGTGCCTCTGCCAGAACTGCGGTCGACTGGTCCGGTCGACCGGACCAGACTGACACAGACTCGGTCGACTGTCCCGGTCGACCGGATCAGGTCAAAAATCAATTTTAAGAAAGAAAACAAAGAGGATTTTGATTTTAACAAAAATACTTTTGAACAGGGAATAGTATAAAATATAAAGATGTATTTGTAGGCAAAAACTTGTATGCAAAATATTTTTGTATAATTTATAAGAAATTATTTTGGAATGAGCATGTGCGCAAAAACGTGTGTGATAGAGCTTCAAACCTATCCACTATTCTTTAACATACTATAAACTGAAAAACAAATTACATGAAGACTTCTTGAGCTATCTTCAAGTCTTTGAGCCATCCAATGCCTTGCTAGAGCCTTCTCTTCTATGATCCTTCCTTGATGTGCAATTTGCCTTCCTTCTTTGTGGAACTAAGAAGTTCTTGCAATAGCTAAGCAAATGGTCTCTAAACATGGTACAAACCTGAAACTTATCTTAACAAACTTATTAGTACCAAATAGCTCTACTTTGGTTTGTCATCATCAAAACACAAAACAATTGGAGAGTGTAACCTTTGGGCTAAACAATCTCCCCCTTTTTGATGATGACAAAACAAATAGGCTATAACAAAAAATATAGGGAGGAGAAAACTCCCCTCAAATTATGCTATACATAAAACACAAGAATATGCTCTAGATACCAATAATTGAAATGATGCACTAATTATTGAAACTAATATAAAACACAAAAAATTGCTCTTGATACCAAAAATACCAAAACAACTAAAACACAAGAATTCTCAAATCATACATACATAAACATAAAACTCATAAACAAATCTTTAAAATTAAAGCATATAAATTCATATGGAACCAAGACCAAATGAACTTATTTTTGTCATGTAAACTTATTCTCCCCCTTTTTGTCATACATCAAAAGGGTTATGAAAAACATGTTTATTCAATAATACAAACATTAAGTTCTCCACAAATAAACGAAAATCTAGCAAAATCAAGAGGTTTAGTGAAAATATCGGCTAGTTGTAAATCCGTGGAAACATAATCAATATCTATATCACCTTTCTCAAAATGATCTCTAAGAAAGTGATATCTAATCTCAATGTGCTTGGTCTTACTATGTTGATTTGCATTTTTGGTCATGTGTATAGTACTAGTATTATCACAAAATATTTTTATATGATCAAAGTGCAAATCAAAATCAAGGAGAGTATGTTTCATCCAAAGGACTTGTGCACAACAAGCCCCCGCGGCAACATACTCCGCCTCGGCGGTTGAGAGAGCTACGGAATTTTGTTTCCTAGAGGACCATGAAACAAGACAATTACCAAGAAATTGACATGTCCCACTAGTACTCTTTCTATCTACTCTACAACCCGCATAGTCGGCATCCGAATAGCTAGTCATTGAAAAATCTCTAGTTTTCGAATACCAAAGACCCATTCTAATAGTGCCCTTAATATAACGAATAATGCGTTTTACCGCAATAACATGAGACTCTTTAGGACACGATTGAAATCTAGCACAAAGACACACACTAAACATGATATCTGGCCTACTTGCCGTCAAATATAAAAGACTTCCTATCATGCTTCTATATAATTTAATATCAACATTTTACCTTGTTCGTCCTTATCAAGCTTGGTTGTAGTTGCCATTGGAGTGTTGCAAGCCTTTGATCCTTCAAGCCCAAACTTCTTTACTAGCTCCTTTGCGTACTTGGCTTGGTTAATGAAGGTTCCGTCTTGCAATTGCTTGATTTGGAGTCCAAGGAAGAAATTGAGCTCACCCATTGAAGACATTTCAAATTCAAGTTGCATGACTCTCAAAATCCTTGCATAAAAGCTCATTAGTAGATTCAAAAATTATATCATCAACATAAATTTGCACAATTAAAATATCATTATTAACATGCTTAGTAAAAAGAGTTGTGTCTACTTTGCCTTTAATAAAATCATTTGAAATGAAAACTAGAAAGCCTTTCATACCAAGCTCTTGGAGCTTGTTTCAATCCATACAAAGCTTTATCAAGTTTAAAAACAAAATCGGGATGAACATGATCAACAAAACCGGGAGGTTGAGAAACAAACTTCTTCATTAATAAAACCATTCAAAAATGCACTTTTCACATCCATTTGAAAAAGTTTAAAATTTTTAAAACATGCAAAAGCTAGTGTCATCCGTATGGCTTCAAGCCGTGCTACGGGTGCAAAGGTCTCCTCAAAGTCAATTCCCTCAACTTGAGTGTAACCTTGGGCCACTAACCTAGCTTTATTCCTAATGACATTTCGGACTCATCCATCTTGTTTCTAAAGATCCACTTAGTACCAATTATTGGTCTATCGTGGGGCTTAGGAACAAGGTGCCAAACTTGGTTGCGCTCAAATTGATTGAGTTCCTCTTGCATGGCAAGCAACCAATATGGGTCCGTCTCGGCTTCGAGAATGCCTTTGGGTTCAAAATGAGAAATGAAAGCAAAGTTACCACATAGGTCATGGAGTTTGGAGCGCGTAGTGACTCCTTTAGATGCATCACCCAAGATGAGCTCCTTAGGATGATTTGTAGCGTATCTCCAAGCTTTAGGAAGCGGTTGAGTGCTTTCCTCCTTATCCTCTTGAACTTCACCAATAGGATCTAGTTTTTCCTTGAGCGGGTGAGTCCTTCAAGGATAGTCTCTCCATGTCTTCACCTAATGGTTCAAACTCTACAACATTCTCAACAAACACATTAGATTCTTCAAACTTAACATGCATGGATTCTTCAATGGTTTGAGAAGATCTAATGAAAACTCTATATGCTTTGCTAGTAGAGGAATATCCAACAAAGATAGCCTCATAAGCCTTAGCATCAAATTTACCCAAATTATCCTTAGTATTCAAAACAAAACACTTGCATCCAAAAACTTTAAAATATGCAACATTTGGTTTTCTAGAATGATACATTTCAAATGATGTTTTGAAGAATTTTTGCACAAATAAATACGATTTGATATATAGCATGCGGTGTTTACGGCCTCGGCCCATAAATATTGAGGGAGGTCATATTCACTTATCATTGTCCTAACCATCTCTTGAAGTGTTCTATTTTTCCTTTCCACTACTCCATTTTGTTGTGGAGTTCTAGGACAAGACATTTCATGCTTAATTCCTTTTCATCACAATAAGTCATGAAGAGTTGGTTAACAAACTCACCACCTCTATCACTCCTTATTCTCAAAA
The DNA here is from genome assembly GCA_038442645.1 of Agave tequilana. Lineage (NCBI taxonomy): Eukaryota > Viridiplantae > Streptophyta > Magnoliopsida > Asparagales > Asparagaceae > Agave > Agave tequilana. The sequence goes on along the minus strand of JAVJIF010013606.1, from coordinate 42,821 downwards.
TCGGAAAACCCTTTTCTTTTTCAACTCTTTTTCGAAAAATTTTAAAATGAGAAAAAGTTTGATCTTTATTTTGTAAAAAGAAAACCCAAGTAAAACGGGAGAAATCATCAACTAAAACAAATGCAAATCTACTTCCATTTAAACTCTTAGTTTTAGTTGGTCCAAAAAGATCCATATGAATTAATTCTAAAGGCCTAGTTGACATGATATCCTTGATGGTTTAAAGGAAGACTTGGTTTGTTTCCCAAGTTGGCACGCACCACAAATGCGGTCTTTCTCAAATTCAAGCAAGGTATACCCTTCACCAATTCCTTTGAATTAATTCTAGAAATATGGTCAAAAGATGCATGTCCTAATCTTCTATGCCTAAGCCAAGAATTTTCATCAAAAGCATTTAAGCATTTAGTAGAACAATCTAAATTAAGCATGTCAATAATATAAACATTATTATCACGAAAACCGGTGAGAATACAAACATCGGATTTAACATCAAAAATCTTACAAGAAGTATCATCAAAAACAACTTTAAGTCCACGATCACAAAGTTGACTAATGCTAAGCAAATTATGTTTTAAACCATCTACTAAAACAACATTCTCAATAATAGGAGATGAACCAATTTGAATGTTACCTATACCGATGATAGTTCCTTTGGAGTCATCCCCGAAGGTGACGGTGCCACCTTCCATGTACCTTGATAGGGTTGTGAAGTTGTTGATGTCCCATGTCATGTGTCTTGAACAACCACTATCAAGGTACCACCGCTCCCTACGTCTTGGAGCTTTGGTGTGTACCTACATCAAACAATTTAAGACTTGATTTTGGTACCCACATTTTCTTGGGTCCTCTAGGGTTAGTGTCATGAACCCAAACAAGATTATTTGTTCTATTTAGTTGATCATAGCAAAACTTAGCTAAATGTCCATTTTTACCACAATATGTGCATCTATATACTCTACCATATTTAAAAGCATAATGGGTGTGTGATTTGTGAGCATGAGCATTGTGAGCATGAGCATGAGAGGTGCTAATATGAGAATTTTTATCTTGTGAAATTTAGCATGTGAAGTGTGCTTTTTAGAAAATATGTTCTCAAGTTTCTTAGTATTGAAAGCACAATCATTTAAAACTTTTTCAAAATCATTCATTTTGGATTTAAAAGAGGAAATTTCTTTTTCATCAATAATAGAAGATTTTGCCTTACAAGTACTCTTGTAGGCACAAAATTCTTTTTGCATGGAAATGAAATAGAAGAAATATCATCTTTTCTTTAGAAACAATGGCAAGTTGATTCTTAAGAAAAGCAACTTCTTTTTGTAATTTTATGCATTCAAGTTCTTGTTATCATAAGTTTCAGAAAGTTCTACAAAAGCATGCACTAGAACTTCCTTACTTACATCATCATCTTCATCATCAGGGATTGAGGAGTTACCTTGGGTGTGTTTGCCATGAAACACATATTAGCTTGATCCACCTCCTCTTCGGACTCGCTTTCCGAATCCCACGTGGCTTTGTAAGCTTTCTTTTCCTCCGGTTTCTTTGGCTTGAAGGAGGAAATCATTTTCTTCTTGAACTCCGGACAATCCGCCATGATATGTCCGGGTTTGCGGCAATTGTAGCATATGATCTTCCACTCCTCTTTGCCTTCAAATTTTCTCCGGAAGTTAAGCTGTTCTTCCGGTACATCCTCTTGACATTCCGCACAAGTAGAGTTAGCTCCTCATCTTCTTCTTCGTCATCTTCATCGTCATCATTGGTGGATGAAGTCTTGAAGGTTATGGATTTCTTCTTTGAAGTAGTGACCTCCTCTCTTGCCTTCTTCTCCATCTCATGGGTCTTTAGGTTCCCAATGAGACTAATAAGGTCCATCTCGTCCTTGTCGTTCAACTCCTTCAAGGTGGTGGCCTTGATCTCCCATGATGAAGGAAGAGTCCGAATTACTTTCCGCACCTTTTGATCGTTGGAGATGTCATCACCTAAGGAAGAAAGACCATTAGTGATTTTAGTAAACCTTGTAGCCACACTATCAATAGACTCATCATCAAGCATTTTAAATAACTCATATTGGGACCTCAAGAGATCTATCTTTGCTCTCTTGACTTGTGAAGTCCCCTCGTGTGTGACCAATAAGTGTTGCCAAATCTCATAGGCGGATTGGCAATGAATTACCCGTGTAAGGTCATCCTCATTCAAGGCGGTCAATAGGGAGTTTGGGCCTTAGAGTTAGCCTCATATATATAGTTTAAAGTCAAGGTCGGTCCAAGTGCTCTCATCACCATCGGGTGCTTCATAGGGTTTGGTTAAGGACTTGGCTACTAAGCTACCCAAAGATTGCAAAAATATAGTAATCCTAACCTTCCAAATTGGGAAATTGAGGCCATCAAATTTAGGTGAGGATTTAATGTTGTCGGCCATGTTTACTAGTGATGAATGAATGAATGAAAATGTTGATTAGCAAAATTTTAAGGATCTCTCTATGGATGTTAAGCCAAACCTAGAGTCCAAGCTCTGATACCAATTGAAAAGTCACCTAGAGGGGGGTGAATAGGTGACAATGCTAATCAAAGGGCAAATAAAAATGAAGCTACAACAATTACAAACAAGAATCACAAGATGAATGCAAGCAAGTAAGTATGACAATGAATATGATGAGCAAGTAATAAGTGCAATCAAAGTAGAGTAAGAATTGCAAGAATGTAAACCAATCGCAAACACAAGGATATGTATCGAGGTTCGAGCACCCAGCTCTACTCCCCGCCTTCCCCAGAAGGATTCTGACCACTTCCACTATCACAAAGATCTCAAATACAATGGAGTACCCAACTCCTACAATCTCAAGAACAAGTAATTTCCTGGTAGTCAAAAGACCACAAACTCTCTCTTTCAAATATCTCTTCCCTTACAAAGGTCCTTAGAGAATATTGAGTAGGAATGAAGCTCTTGTTGTAAGTGAAGAAAGAAAATTAAATCAGAGAGTATTTGAAAACCCTTCAGAAAATCAGTGAGAAATTCAGCATAAAATCAAGAAACAAGTCTCTTTTGAAAGCCTTAAACTTTGAATTTTCTAGCAAAAATTGTTGTAACAAATCTCTCCCCAAACACCCCTATTTATAGGAGAGGGCTAGGGTTTAAGGATAAAACATAATTACTGATGTTTAGGAGGTAATTAGATCAAAATATATCCTTAAACGACTTTTTAAACACAAAAGACAAAAATAAACAGCTCACTAAAAATCTGCCCGTTACTGTTCAACGGACACATCGGTCGACTGGGCCGGTCGACCGGTAGATCAAAAATTTGACCGTTATAGGCCAGCGGTCGACCGACCCGGTCGACTGAGAAAACCTGTGAGCAAAAACAATATCTCGGTCGACCGACCCGGTCGACTGAGAAAACCTGTGAGCAAAAACAATATCTCGGTCGACCGCCCCGGTCGACTGGCAGACATGCACACTGATACGTGCCTCTGCCAGAACTGCGGTCGACTGGTCCGGTCGACCGGACCAGACTGACACAGACTCGGTCGACTGTCCCGGTCGACCGGATCAGGTCAAAAATCAATTTTAAGAAAGAAAACAAAGAGGATTTTGATTTTAACAAAAATACTTTTGAACAGGGAATAGTATAAATATAAAGATGTATTTGTAGGCAAAAACTTGTATGCAAAATATTTTGTATAATTTATAAGAAATTATTTTGGAATGAGCATGTGCGCAAAAACGTGTGTGATAGAGCTTCAAACCTATCCACTATTCTTTAACATACTATAAACTGAAAAACAAATTACATGAAGACTTCTTGAGCTATCTTCAAGTCTTTGAGCCATCCAATGCCTTGCTAGAGCCTTCTCTTCTATGATCCTTCCTTGATGTGCAATTTGCCTTCCTTGCTTTGTGGAACTAAGAAGTTCTTGCAATAGCTAAGCAAATGGTCTCTAAACATGGTACAAACCTGAAACTTATCTTAACAAACTTATTAGTACCAAATAGCTCTACTTTGGTTTGTCATCATCAAAACACAAAACAATTGGAGAGTGTAACCTTTTGGGCCAACAACTACCTCTTGCATGAGAGGGTTGAGCCCGCGTTGTGGGTCCCTCCTAGTGGTTGCTTCATTTGACTAAATGGATTCTATGTTGCACTATGGCTCGACTTATTCCCTTGATGTCCTTCATCGTCCATCCAATGGCTTCCCTATGTCTTTTCAGAATAGACATTAAGTTGTCCTCTTGTTGCTCAGTCAGGTGGGATGCTATAATGACTGACAAGGTGTCCTTCCGCCCAGATAGGCGTACTTGAGGTGTTCAGGTAAGACTTTTAGCTCTAGGGAAGGTGTTGCTTCATTGGAGGTAATCTCTGGGCTTTCAATCCTAGGATGGGGTACACTTGGGCTTGACGCCCAATCCACTGTTGAATCTACGATCTGGTCTAAATTAAAATCCTCAGCCTCCAGATCAAACACTGCCTCAATTTCGGTCTCCATCCTTTCCTCATGCTCACTAGTCAGGTTTTCAATAGAATTGACCTCAGACGTCTGATCATTGACATCCTTAGGTTGTCTTCCAAGATTGAAGATATTGACTTCCTTCGTCATGTCTTCAAAAGTCAATCGCATGGACCCATTCCTACAGTTGATTATGGCATTGGCCGTAGCAAGGAATGGGCGCCCTAAGATGACGGGAGTTTGAGACATAAGATTGGACACAGGTTGGGTCTCAAGTACAATGAAGTCAACAGGGTAAATGAAATCCCCGACCCGGATGAGGACGTCTATGATTTTTCCCTTCGGGATCTTCACAGATCGGTCAGCTAGCTGAATGGTGACTCGAGTTGGACTTATCTCACCCAACCCAAGTTGCTGGTATACTGAGAGAGGTAGCAAGTTGATACTTGCTCCCAGGTCAAGGAGTGCTCTACTGATTTCGGTCTGTCCAATGGTGCAGGAAACGGTGGGACATCCGGAATCCTTATATTTCACCGGAATGGGACCAGACAGAATTTCGCTTATATTAGTGGCCAAGAACACTTTCTTGGGCACATTGTTCTTTCTCTTCTTCGTACACATATCCTTAAGAAATTTGGCATAAGCCGGGACTTGTTAGATAGCGTCAAGAAGTAGCACATTCAATTTGACCTGGTTGAACATCTCTAGCATTTTCTCCATGTGCATATTCTTATTGTTGTTCCTAAGCCTATTGGGAAAGGGTGCTACAGGCTTATGAACTTGTTCAGCAGCTTTGTCCTCGTCAAATGTTTGTGGAGCAGTTTGGGAGGAACTAGCAGAGGTGGAGGCTGGAGTGGGATCAGGATGGACTGGACTTTCTGTTGGTAGACTAGGTTGTCTACCTTCTTTCCAGATCGCAGTGTGTGAACAGCATTGCACTGGTTAATCGATGGATCCTGAATTTCATATGCTTGATTGGAGGTTTTGGGTTAACTAGCGGCTGACTAGGCAAAGTACCTTTGGTATTTCACTTAGGGAGCTAGCTAACTGGCTCATCTGCATTTCCAATCTCGATATGGCCTGTGAATGATTATTCAGAGTTTGTCCCTGATTTTGCATAAAAGCGGTTTGGGACTTCATGAAAGCCTCTATGCTCTCCCAATTTACTGATTTTCTTTTCCATTGGAGAGCTTTGGGAGGAGGAAGGTGGGGCTTGACTGGGAAAAGGTGGTGGAGGAGTAGGATGTGAAAATTGTTGGAGAAATTAGGCCTGGGAGGATTGTTCGGGGCCCAAGAGAAATTTGGGTGATTCCTCCAACTGAGATTGTAGGTCTGTGAGTAGGGGTTATGAGGCGGCCGTGAGTAAGCCGCGTTCAGGTGTTCCGGTGGCACTTGCTGGGCATGGAAAACGGGGCACTCTTCAAAGACATGGTTTGGTGCCTGACAATATGAACAACCCGGATTGTGAATGGGTGGTGGGTTGATCTGGTTGACACTGACAGGCTCTTTTGTTTCCAGAGCCTCTATCCTTCTCATTAGGGTAGCAATCTTAGCCTCGGCAGCTATGAATGATTCTAGAGATAGGAGCCCTCCTCTTGAAGTTATAGATTGTGAATTCTTAGGTTTTCTGAGGCTGGCTCCCATTGCAGGGTTTTCTCAGCTAAATCCTCAAATAAATCCCAACCCTGATTCTCATCCTTCTGCAAGAACCCTCCCTGACACATCGTTTCTAACAGGGTCTTTGTTTGATAGTCTAGACCATCGTAGAGAATCTGGCACTGACGCCATTTCTCCACGCCATGATGAGGGCACTGAGCTAGGAGATCTTTGAATCGCTCAAAGTATCTCCAAAATGGTTCGCTCGGTTCTTGCCTAAACTGCATAATGTTCTTCCTAATGAGGGCAGTTTTGTGAATTGGGTAGAATTTCTTCAAGAAAGCCTTGACGAAATCATCCCACGTCGTGACTGAATCTGCTGCCAAACTATACAACCATTTCTTAGTTAGGTCCTTTAGGGAAAAAGGGATGAAACGTAACCTAATGGCATCGTCTCCTAGCTGGGGTATAGCATCATGAGGCATACTTCTTCAAATTCCCTAACAAAGAAGTATGCGTCCTCCGATTCTAAACCATGAAATTTGGGAAGAGTGTTAATGAATTGGGCTTTAACTCGAAATTATTGCCGTTTGCTTCAGGAAGTTTTATGCAAGATGGAAGTGAAGTTCTGATCGGGTAAAATCTATCCTGAAGTGACGCCATCACCGGTTCTGGATGTAAGGGTAGAGAAGTGTTTCTTGTTAATCTGGAAGTTGACGGATCTCTCACCCACTCTTGCATGCAGCACACCACAAACAACACAAAAACAACAAACAATCGAAAAAAATGAAAAACAAACAAAAGAAAGCAAAAACAACAACAAGCCTTAGTCTAAGGTACCTGGACCTAGACGACTCCTAACTGGTCGATTCTCCGGAAAGGTTGTTGCAGGAACTCGACTACAAGTTAATCGGCCAGGAAAGGGCAAAGCTTGGGGGGAGGTATCCGGGCGGAGTCACGGGCCTAATTACGCCAAACCACGGAGCTTTCGAGGCTTTACCTCTCAATTCACTTTCCTTAGACACCAATTTTGCAGGAGTATAGTTCTTACAATTTCCAACCTCGGTTAATCTCTTAATGAGTTCGAGATGTCCCTAGGGCCAACGTCTATCAGTTTTTAGTTAAGGCTTGGGAAAGTGTGAGTGCACTTGGAGATGATTTTTTTGGGCTAAGGAAGGGTGATGAAATTCCCACCTTATCTTGTTTATTTGAGTTTTGCCCTTAATGTCAATGTGCAAGTGTACAGTTTATTCACAACAAGGTAACACTCAAAGCGGTAAATCACTTCAAAATGTTGGTGCTATTCTATATGAATGCATACGTACCTTTTCTCCAGCACTCTTCAACAGAAATTGAAATGAATTGAAATAGACACTGCTCTAAATGCAAAAGTCTAATCCAAATTTCAATTAAGCAACAATTGAATTTCTGTTGAGTTTATTATACATGCATAAAGGTGAAGCATCCAAGGAAACTAAAAATTTAGAAAGCAATTTTTTTTAGCGGCTTTCGGCAACCCTGCAAACGAGTTTGTTAGTACTTCAATCGGAAAAACTCGCTTTACACGAATTTTTCCGAGGGCAAATGAATCCCCGCGCAATGTCCTTGGCTACCTCTTTCGCTTCCCGTAATAGTGAGCTCCTTGGTACTTCTCCTACACACAAAAAGAACAATCTTTAGTAGTGAACAATAAAGCCGTTCCCTCCCCGACAACGGCACCAAAATTGATCGGCAAAAAGCAAGTACTAAAATAAGAGAAGGAAGTGTGGGTTGATGTTACTGCTTTTGCGATTCTTCCGTGGTAGCGAAGTGGCTATACGAGTCGTATCCACAAGGAGGGAGAGCGATGGAAGCTTGATGTGGCTTCAAAGTTCAAGAAGAAAGAAAGTTCTTGTTTCTAAATAAAGAATTGAAAAGTGAAAATAAGTTGTTTTTAAGAATTGTTGGAAAATGTTTTGGTAGTTTGTAAAAGTGATTTTTTTCTTAATTGTAAAAATACATGGCTAACTTTCTACTAAGTGTTCCCACTAATTTCAAACTTTTGGAAGATAGCCTCACGATGGATCATAGGCGAACACAACCCGTGTGCATTGGAACTATTCACGTGGAAATCGAGTGAAAGTTCTTCCTATAACTTTGCTTTACACGGCAAAAACTCGGACATTCCCATATCAAGATCCAATAGAAGGCAAGAATACGGGAAGACACGAGTGCACTAATGGTATCGGCAAAGTTAAAAGGAAAGTCTCTAACTTACAACAACAAGCAAAGTACAAACTCATAGATCATCAAAAAACCATTTAAGTAATGAAATATAAGAAGGCAAATACTTGTAGGTAAGTTAGAGTTAGAACCCTCGTCTTAAGATGCCATAGCTCTCGTTTGCACAAGGCTTGTTTGACACTATTGACTCATGCGGTTTATCAATCAAGTAGTTAGAGATTAGTGGGTTAGTAGTTAGTTAGCCATGTTATGAAAAAGTTAGTTAGCCATAAAAGTAAAAGAAACAATAAAGGAAAAGAAGTGGAGAGGAAAGGAGTTACACTACAATAAGAAACAACAAAAAAATGAAGTAAAGAGCAATGAGTTTACACTACAACAAAGAACTAAAAGCAAAGGAAAGCACAAATAAATTGAAAGAAGGAAGAGAAGTAGTACTTGTATTAGCTTGTCACCCTTCAAATACAACACTTACACACTCTCTCTTTCACTCTAATGGCTAAAATAACAACTAGAAGAAGAAGAACAACAACAACTATAAGCCTAAAAATAAGATTACAAAAACTTGCTAAAGCTCTGGATCTCCTCAAACTGAAGACCCCAGGGGGGTATTTATAGGCACTAAGGAAAAGGGGCCACGTGGGAAGCACGTGGCCCAAAGTGCAGGCGCGCGCGCCCAAAGGGCCGCGTTTCCGCGGCCCAGGTAGGGCGGCGCGCGCCCAATTTTGGGCAATGCGTCGCCCAGTCTGTTGTCTAACTCCTGGATGTCTTGGATTCGTGATTTGATACCCTGAGCTGACAAAATCTTTAATCTAAAGTCAATGGCTACTTGGTAGGCTTTTAATCACCAATTAAATGCTGATTTAGGTCTTCTTCTTCATTTGCACACCATGGACCTGGATTAAGCAAGTAAGGTTTTATTATCAGAATTTTACATGAAATAAATATGAGAATGTGATGAAAATTATGTAAAATTAGAGACTAATCAATTCCAACAGTTAAAAAATTTTCTAAGTGGTGGAATTCAGATACGGACTTCACGTGAATCTCGCGTCTCTGAAGTTTGACGCGGGTAGTACTAAGTCGCGTCTCATTCCAATACTTAGAGAAATTTCTGAGTTGTGGAGTTTCAGACGCAGACTTCATGTGAACCTGCGTCTCTAAGATTAGACACGGGTCTCACTGAGCTCCGCGTCTTAGTCATTAGACGCGGTTCTGAGGTGAACCTTGCGTCTGAGCTTCAATACTTGATAATTTTCAGGTTGCTAACTGTTGTGTTGTCTTTTTTGCACTGCGATACTCCTCAAACCCTCCGTCTAAGAAGTGTCATTTTGGACATATTGGCGAGGCCGATCTCAACCTCATGTTCGTGCTCCGGAGGACCGCTTCAGTCTTTACTCTGAAGTCAAGAGAGCGTCAGGATAGACTTAGTAGTTCTAACATGCTAACATTCCGGGAGATCATGACGGATGGCCGATTTGAGTCTGACTCCCATGTCACACTGAAGAAACCTGACTTCTTCTTCGGTGACGCCATTGCTGAAGACGACAGGATCCTGTATGACGGAGATTACAAATGGCTCTGCCAAATCAAGGACAAGTTCTTCATTTCCAACATGGCGAGAATGTATCTCCTGGCGTATCCGCAACATATATCGGTACACCGCACATGGAGTGGAACCTTTCTAAGTCTATCTCCGGTGTGTCTCTCGGCAAACTAGCGCGAATGAGGGTTACGCCGCCTGTCACGGGAGAGATGTATTTGGATTACAACCCAGATGGTGAGGGCTGAGTACTCGACGGGGGAGACCCCTCAAAAGTCGCCACCTTCATCAACCAATTCCTGAAGGTGAGGGGTGATTTTCTCACTGAATTCCGTCCGCTCGGGTGGGTTCACTCTTCAGATAAGTCATGGTGGGGCAAAATGGTAGGCTTTGTTCTCACAGAGCTCAAGGACTCGTGAAAGCAGGCAAAGCAGGCGGGACTGTACCAGGCTGGACTGTACCAGGCTGTTATGGTCGTTTAATATGGCATCCCGTAGAGCTCCCACCACTTTTATGGCATCTTGGAGCATTATAACCCCTGAACATGCACGTTCTTCACCCCAGTTGGAGAGATGGGGCTCGCCCTCCATGAATTGTATGAAGTTTCAGGGCTGGTGATTGGAGACGCCCCCATGAAGAGTACGTCCCAACCACTAAGGAGTTACACTTGCTGAAGAAAGATGACCCCAGGTGTACGAGACCTACTGGGAAGTGTTATGCTACTTCTACATCTACGAGCAGACGATTGGCTGGAGGAACAGGGGTGTTAAGCAAATGTCCTAGATGAGCTATCTTTTCAATGACATAAATAGTAAGTCTAACCTAGTGACTCGTCTGGCCCCTAGCACTGAGGAAGAAATTACAGAAAGAATCAGTGCTTTCACCAGTTCAAACACCACACAGTTCAATGAGGACATTTTCAAACCGGACACAATCTTTGACAGTTTCCATCATCAAGCCAATATCTCGATATCTGATCGGGCTCTGCTGGCGGGCTTTCTCATGTTGTGCTTGAAATAATGTGTGGTGCTGATACTACCGCACGAGGTAACCATCGCCGATGTGGTATACCTGGTGGTTCTATTGGCGCACGAGAAGTCGATCACTCTCCTTCCGGTGATGGTGGCCAGTATCCAGAGCGGCCTACGAGTGCTAGCTAAAAGCTTGTGTCAAGTGGAGGCCATTGTAAACTCCCAAGGCAGGCCAGTCGTAGACTCAGAAGGGAGGCCAGAACCGAGAACTCCCAATCCTAGAGTCGAACTCCCTTACACATACCTGATGGCCTGGTATGTCATGCACTGCCTGTCGCTGATGACAGCAGTGTCTCCCTCAGAGGGCTTCGTCCCTTTCATGCAACGGCTAGAAAGCTCGAGCTGATTGTAGTACTATATATTCTATGTTCGGAAGGTTATTCTGAGTAGATCGAACTATCAACTCGACAAATATTTCCCGGAGATCTCTGATGCATCATATGGAGACAAGTTCGCCGACCTTGCAGGCCCGGACGAGTTCACACGGGTACATTCTGGAGTTTTCTGGTGGCTTATCAATATCCTGCCCGGATACTTGATCTTCTTGCAAGGTGATTCTTGCACGATCGAGTCTTACATGCCCAGCCGTTTTGCCAGGCAGTTTGGTTACGATTAGTTATATGTCGGAAACCCTAATACTAGCCTTCGCTCAACGACAACCTGTTTGAAGGAGCCCAAGCATGGTATTACAGTGTAGCTGGGGGAACAGGGGTCGTCTTCAGCCTCCCTCACAAGGCACCCAATTGTTATACAAGCCTCGGCTTCTGTACATGATACTTCATCGCCAGTAGGGTACCCGGCTTCGGAATGAATACTTCTTGCATTAAGAGTATTAAAGCATCATATAAAGTCAAGTCGGGTTCCAAGAGCCGTATGCGGGAGACGAGCGAGTATATGAAAGCCAAGGAGGCTGAAAGGGAAGCCAACAGAACAGAGGCAGCTCCAGGGTCAGAGTCTGGAGCAGGAGCGGCTGAGGAACAATCCACTAGGAGGACTAGGCAAGTTGTGCCCAAGCGTTCTCGAGCCCCCGCTTCCCAAGGTAAGCCAGAAGAAGGCAAGAAAAGGATTTGAGGCTGCAGCTTTAGACCAGATGCCCGAGATAAGCCCCTCCGATACAAAGGAGCAAGAAGAAGAGGAAGAAGAAGCAGACTCCTCTCTTCGTCCCTGGCATTTGCGCAGCAGGGGTCCCGCAGTCTTGACGAAAGTAGAACCTGTAGGCCATTCTGATGTGGCCAAAGGGGCCATGGTTGCATAACAGCCGGCTGTGGAGAGGGCTGAAGTTGAAATCCCATCTCAACCGGGAGTTTCAAATCAGCTGGAAGCTTCCTCGGTTCAAGAAAGAGTGGGGGTGCGATAGCCGGGCTCTCCCAGTGTCTTGATGTCGACCTCTCGGGTTGCAGAACCCAGCCTTACCATTGGACTTCTCAATGGTAAAGATCCAGTCATTGAGGCCTCCTTGGTTCAAGTATCATCTTCGTCGTCTGAGGAACATGGTGACTATTCAGTAACGAAGTTGACTTTGGCAATGAGCCGGCTCTTCCTGGCACTAGCAAGTTTGCACACATTTCCGAGCAAGAGATGCAAGTGGTGTTCCTGCAATGGTTCCGCTATCGGAAGAGATCGCCACTACTGAGGGTATTTCTTCATCCCTCTTAATTATTATCCATTAAGTTGGACAAACGTTTTAATGCTTCATCTGAATGTCATCTACAGGAGTGTCTATCGGTGTTGAAGATGTGACCTCCTCCCATATTGAGATTATTAAGGAACTGGTCTAGCCAGAGGGCCTTGAAGTTTCTGCTACTGGCATGATCTCTGAGGGTACAACTACCGTGACCGGGGAACCCTCGTCCCAGAGCGGCCTGCCAAAGGATCTATCATCTTCAAATCCTCAGCTTTATAATAAAATAAAGATTCTCTATATACTCCTATTCTCATTGTTATTGCTAACATTGACGTTATGATTGCAGAGAGTATCAGGATGCTCAAGTGGAAGAGCCTGTGGTAAGCACTGGCGCGGAGGACAGCACACTTCAGGCTTCAACGGCTGAACTAAGTACCATGAAGTCTGTCCTTGCGGTTGTCGTCTCAGAGGCTGCCACAGTAACAATCCCGAAGATGTCGGTCACAACTTGAGCGTTGAAGGAACCTGTTGCTCGCAATGTCCCTGCGCTCAGTGAAACGGTTTCTGCCTCTATGGAGACCATTCGCACGATCATAGAAAGGGGTCCGGGAGTGCATCGATAGAGTTAACTCCAGCCATGGATATCATGGAAGAATTGGCTCATCAGATGGTGCAACAATTCTTCACTTCCATGAAGTCCTGCATCGAATTGATTCTTTCCGAGAGAAGTTCCTTCAAGTTTGTCCGAATGCTTCTTGAAAACCAGATCGAGAATATTTGTCATACTGGAAGTTCGGAGCAGGCCAAGGCATATCTGACGTTGGTCGAACAGCTGGGGATATGCTTGAAAGAATTGAGGACCCTGAAGAGTGTTAATTCGGTGGATGAGGCCCGGCTGATGCTGAATAAGCTCCTTGCTGCTCAAGAATGTGAACAGAAGGAGATGGAGGAGCAGATGGTGAGGAGGCCCATCATCTCAACGAATTTCAGACCAGCTATCAGAGATTGGTTGATGACTCCAGAGAATCTGAGGTCATCACTAAGAACCCGTACACAATCCCAAAGCTCAGACACCTGTCATTCTAGGACGACCCTTCCTAGCCACTGCAAACGCAATCATCAACTGTAGGAATGGATCAATGCGTCTAACTTTTGGAGATATGACAAAAGAGGTAAATGTTTTCCAACTGGGAAAACAACCTCGAGATTTGGATAACGAGTCGTTTGAAGTGAACTTAATCAAGGGATTAACAAGTGAACATGACATGGAGATTGAATATGAGTCTGATAGAGAATTTGAATTGGAGTCTGATGACTTCAACCTTAATCAAATTGTCGAGTCCACAGTGGAGTGGGCCACAAATGCCACCCCTATCCTTCCCTCACACAAGGAACAACCATTGATAGATCAGATTCCCTCTTCTGAGCTTAAGGTTCTTCTTAACCATCTCAAGTACCAGTACTTGGGTGAGAAGGAAGCTTTCCCTGTGATAATTGCGTCCCATCTTACGGAACAATAAGAAGAGGATCTTCTTGCAGTGTTAAAGGAAAATCGAGAAGCCATTGGTTGGACCATAGCGGATATAAAGGGGATTAGTCCATCTATTGTGCAACACTGGATTCATTTGACGGAAGATGCAAAACTAAAACGTGACACACAACGTAGACTGAACCAATCATACAGGAGGCTGTTAGAGCTGAGATTTTAAAGCTATTAAACAATGGGATTATCTATCCCATATCCGATAGCCAATGGGTTAGTCCAGTCCACGCTGTGCCAAAGAAAGCAGGGTTTACCGTGGTAGAAAATGATAAGAAAGAATTGGTACAAACTCGACTTCCCACGAAGATTCGAGTCTGTATTGATTACCGAAAATTAAACACTGCCACGTGTAAAGACCACTTTCCCCTTCCGTTCATAGATCAAATGCTCGAGAGACTAGCTGGACATGAGTACTACTGTTTCCTAGATGGATATTCAGGATATAATCAAATCCCTATCGCTCCCGAGGATCGAGATAAGACTACCTTCACCTGTCCCTTTGGAACATTTGCATACCAAAGAATGCCCTTCGGCCTATGCAATGCTCCCGCAACGTTTCAACGTTGCATGCTTAGTCTTTTTTCTGACATGGTGGAAAGATTTTTGGAGATTTTCATGGATGATTTCTCTATTTATGGTGATTCCTTTGAACAATGCTTGCATCATCTTAAGTTGGTTTTACAACGATGCATGGAGAAAAACTTGATACTCAACTGGGAGAAGAGTCACTTTATGGTCAAGCAAGGGATAGTCCTAAGGCACGAAGTTTCAAACAAAGGAATTGAGGTAATAGATCGAAAGTGGAAGTAATAACAAAACTCCCTAAACCAAAATGCTTAAAAGACATTAGATTATTTTTAGAGCACGCTGGCTTCTATAGAAGATTCATTCAGGGGTTTAGCAAAATTGCTATACCTTTAACAAATCTCTTAGGAAAAGATGTGCCCTTCAAATTTGATGAAGAATGTCTATAAGCTTAGGAGGAGCTTAAGCACAGACTTGTCTCGGCACCGATAATCTCAGCACCAGATTGGACTAGGCCTTTTGAAATCATGTGTAATGCCTCCGATTGTGCTATAGGCGCTGTTCTAGGACAGCGTACTGATAACAGGCAACACGTGATTTACTATGCTAGTAGGACGCTTAATGAGGCCCAACTAAATTACACAACTACCGAAAAGGAATTTTTAACAGTTGTGTTTACGTTGGAGAAATTTCGTCAAAACCTACTAGGGTCTAGGACAACGATTTTCACTGATCACTCCGCCCTTAGATACTTGATGCAAAAGACAGATGCAAAGGCTAGGCTGATTCGATGGATACTCCTTTTGCAAGAGTTTGACTTGGAAATTAAAGACAAAAAGGGCGTTGAGAATGTGGTGGCAGATCACCTTTCGCGAATTCCCAATACACCAACTTGTTGACACTTAAAAAGACAAGATTCTTATTGGTCCGAACAATGTCTAAACTTGTTGACATTTACAAAAGACAAGTGACAGACGAGCTGAAGACCAGTTTTCACCCATCTCTAAGGGACAAGGAAGCAACTTGGACTCCACTGATCCAGCAAGCAGACAGTGAACCCAGATTGTTTCTAAACAGACCTCAGCAGGTCTAAGATGCTAGCACTTAGCATCGCATGAGCCCAAAGGGATAGCCTCGCTTGAGAGGCTAATATCACCCGACTTCGCCTCGAAGCCATCCAAAGCCTCGCCGGGAAGCTAACTCGCAACTTCACCACGGAGGACTTCCAGCTCCGCCAAAGGGTTTCTTTCGGACTTCGCCAGAGCCGTCTCTAGCTCCGCTGTGAGTTCAAAGCGGGCATCGCCGCTAGTGGTCTGCTTTGGTCAACCTTTGACCAATCAAATCTCCAGATGAGATCGGATCCAATCAGATCAAATCCAATTAAGATCAAATCAGAGATCGAATTTGGCAGTTGATTGCCACAATCTCTTGACTCTTCTAAAAACGAGTAAGAAGATCAGGGGAAATCCTCCAACGATATGGAAAGGATCAAGAAGATCAACCGACCTGGCAATTCTAGCTTCGCAGAAGCTGATCTTAGCCTCGCAGCAAGGCTACTTTTCAGATTTAAACAGATTTGATTCAATCTGTTTTCATATCTTCAAGGGACGATTATACCCTTGCTCTCCCTATAAATAGCCCACCAGGGGTACAAGGAGGGATGCATACAAGAGGACTCCACAAGCAGAGGCTTCTTCATAACGCACCGTGCGCTCTCGAATTCAGAGATCTTTTAGAGAATTGCTTTCTCTAATCAGGGTGTTGATACCCTAACGTCGTCCTTCTTCTCAAGGATCTCCAGAACCAGGCGAGAAGGAATTCCTTATTGAAGGCGATTTTGAGAAGCAGCAAGAGGGTTCTACCAACCTTCTGTTCTCTGATTCCCCGAACCAGGCGAGAAGGGAATCTCATCGCTCGCATCGTCAAAGGGACAAAGTGGTCGCGCGCTGACCAGACTCCTATCGGCACACTTCTCCAGAATCTCTGAGGAGATCTACTTGTAATCTTTTTAAGAATACTTGTAATTTAGCTCCTCAAACTCTTTTTTGTAAGTTTTTCCCTTTGCAAATATAATGGAAAACAAGATGGCGACTCCGCTGGGGATCAAATTCTCCACGGCCGAGAATCAAGTGTCGCAATGTGACGAACAGACCTTCGGGTCTAACTCTGAATTCAGAAAAGCCGGTGCAGCCAGAGCTTCTCTGGCTAAATCTTCAAGGAAAGTCTCTGCGGAGACTGAAAAGGTTCTCTACGAACCTACTGCGGTTATTTGGCGCAACAAGGAAGCACGTCCGCAGTCTGATTCTTTTACTTGTGAGAACTTGGTGGCTCAGTTCGATCAAGCAAGATTTGAAGAAGTCCTCTCTGGGGGTGGCCCAATGCTTCGAGCATGGAAGCATAGGAAGGTTTTCACGGCCAAGGTTTCAAATCAGAAACCGGAAGCAGAATTCTGCCAACACCCCTCAGCCTCACGTGTGGCTAATCAGGGTCCCTGGGAACCTAAGTCTCCTCTGCCAAGGCGGGTATGGAAGCCTAAACAGGAGTCTTCAACCGAAGCTTCAGGCGTAGCTACGCCTAAACCGCGCCTCTCTCGCCAAGAAAAAGGCAAAATGCCTGTCTGCTCTAATTATAAAGATACGACGGCAATCATACCGTCGTCCAATTCAATAGCAGCAATGCCTTGCGCCGGCCTCGTTCTCATGAGCAAAGCTACCCCACCACAGCGTACGCGCAGGGCTCATGACCGCGAAGCTGAAGCCGAGGTACCATCTAAGGCTAATTACCTTCGCAGCAGCATAGCGGGTAAAGCACCACAGCGTGCTCCGCTTTTCAGTGCGTCAAGCACTAAGTTCACGCCTGTTGACGAAGCTAGAACCAAAGCACTATCCAGTGCTAATCCCATCTGCAGGGATAAAAGAAGCAGGACATCGTCCCATGTGCGATCCAAAAGAGCCTTTGCGCTCGATTGCAGAGACCTGACCGGGTCTGATTTGAGGAAATTATTGACGGATAGACAAACCTCTTCCCCCTGTTGTCAACAAATGGGATGTCAACTGCTGACACTCCACTCGGTCCATTGTCGGCTGGGACCAATCTCCGCCACGCCTCCAAGACGACGGTCAGTTTTTGATCGACTATCAGTACAAACCCCGATGAGGCATCGCGGAAGGAGCATCTCGCGAGATCTGCCCTCCGCATCCGTCAACATGACTGGGAGAGGACGAGAGTCCCCAGATCCAGACGACAGCCCAAGCTTAGGCGAAGTCTTGGTGCATGAGGAAGGTGTTTCCAAAACACCAGATCCAGGGTGGCGATACCCTACAATATGAACAGCCTTCTTCCTCGACGGCCCTAGCCTCGCCAGAACCCAGGAGATCACTCTAATCATCGGACGAGGAAGATGAAGATAGTGGGTATGCCTCTTCGACGACAGTTAGCTCGGTGCGAACAAACAGAGCATCAGTCAATATGGCTGATAACATAACCGACGATCTTCGTCGGCGCCTGAAAGCTCAGGAGCAAACTTCCAGAACTTAGCAAGAAGCTCAGGACAACATTCAACGGATGCTCGCTCAACTCCTCAGTGACCAGAACAACAATGATGCCGGGAGCAATCACGATGAGGAGGAATACTTCAGTAATGAGCAGCCAAAGTTGGAGAAATCCAAGGAGGGTTCTTCCTTAGACGCCGAAGTCCTTAAGGGCCTCCAAGCTCAGATCGCATCCCTGGCTCAGAGGGATGAATTAAATAAGGTAGGGGCAGTCCGTCCTTATCCGCTGGAGTGGGATTCGGTGCCGTATCCACCGAAGTTCAAACCGCCAACGCTGCATACCTATGATGGAAAGAGCTCGCCAAATCAACACATCTACTATTTCCGGTCTCAGACTGGTAATGTCATAAGCGATGACGCCATCATGGCTAGGCTGTTCATAGGCACCTTAAAGGGGGTGGCATTTGACTGGTTTCGCAGTCTTCCCCCGGGCTCTATCAACTCCTGGATCGACCTGGAAACTCGGTCCTTTCTCGTTTCTATGAGGACGATACCGAAGTGACCATGGACAAACTCCTCTCCACTGTGCAGAGGAAGGGCGAATCTGTCCGTGACTACATTGAACGGTTCAGAAACTTATCCTTGATGTGCCCAGCAGGGATGCCATTACCCATGCTCTTACAGACATGCAGACACAACTTCCTAGACCAAGTCGAAGTTCGCATGGGGGCTGTCAAAGCCCACACTTGGAAGGAATTGGTCGAACAAGCTGAGATAGCCGAGAAGTCGGCTAAAAAGCTCGAACCGTCCGCCCCTAGAGGCAAGTGGGGGATGAACAACAAAGGGCGTGGCGACCTACCGCAATCTTCTCAAGCTAAAGGCAAAGAGACTATGTCTGTGGAGTTACCTGGAGATATGCAGTCGAAGGCCAAGAAGAGTGGCTTCAACAATCAGGAGCCCAAATTCCCTCCAAAGCAATACTCGTTCAAAGACGATCAGGTGGTCACGATATTCCATCTGCTCCACAAAGGGAACAAAATAAAACTGCCAGATGCTCGGCGTCCCAATGAGATAGGGCGCACAAACGACCCTAAATACTGCCTCTACCACAGGATGATCCACCATCCTACTGACAAGTGTTATGTCCTCAAGGACAGAATACAAGCCCTGGTCGATGCCGGGGTTCTGACGTTGAAGACAGAGCAGAAGAAAGTCACTGCCAATATGGTGACTCTTGAGTTCGGCACCACTCAAAAGGTCACAGTTCCTGACGGGACTTATTCCGTCCCTGCGCCACGGTTGGAAATCAGGCATCTTCCAGCTACAACTCAAAAGAATAAGGGTCTTGTTCCCTTAACATTGGAGACAAGAGAAGTCATGTGGATACATCCAGACCTCGTCCAAGACGTACAGCGGGATCCAAAGCAGCCCAACTCAAAGGGCAAGTCTTGCAATGTCATCTCCATCCTGCCAGACGACGGTAATCTTACATCGGCTTCCCTCAGTGATTCCGAAGGAGGAAAGCATGCTTGCGCAGCGCAAGCCGACGCGCCTCAACAGACGGGCACCCGATCCGGAAAATCATACTTGAGGCAGTATGAAAAGTCTACTGACGAGATACAACAGCAAACGACGTCAGTACAAGTACCCGCATCCGCTCCAATCCCAGCAAAGGGAAAAGAGAGGCCTAAGGAGGTACGATTCGACCACGTGTTGAAGAAACCACCAGGCCAAGGGTTTGATATGCCCTTTCGCTTTGACATATTGGCTCAGCTGGCCAATATCCCAGCTCGTATCACTATACACGAGCTCCTTCGCCTCTCGAAAGAGACAAGAGAAGCACTCAGGGATGCGCTAGCCAATTCAGAATCCTTTCTGACATGCATGCCTGAAATCCCTAACGACGACGTTCAATCTCCTTGCCCAGGATGTCATCATGCACAATCGAAGGTGCCCGCTATTACCTTCACAGCGGAAGATATGCTTCTCAAAGACAACAAGCACGATCGACCTCTGTACTACACTGGATATATCGGTTCAACGTGCATCGAAAGAATACAAGTCGATCCGGGGTCTGCACTTAGCATCATCCCCAAAAGGCTTCTCTACTTCCTCGGCATACCATTGTACAGGTTGTCCGCAACCACTACTACAATATACGGTTTCAACGCCGGAAGCAGTCACCCACTTGGGAAAATTCGGCTCCGTTGCAGAATCGGGAGTCTGAAGTCAGAGGTGACATGCTATGTCATTGATGCTAACACTTCATATAACCTGCTGCTAGGACGACCATGGATCCATGCCAACTGGATCGTCCCTTCCACCCTCCATCAATGCTTCAAATATGTTGAAGATGATGCGACAGTACGAATTGTCTTCGCTGAAAAGCAACCATTCAAAGGGGTGAAAAATTACTTCACTGACGCTCTCCTGTATCAAGAGGCCGGTGGAGCACTCAAAGAACCGTTGCCGGACGATGATGAAAGCGGCAATGAGGCGGATTCAGAATCCGAAGCAGGCATCCCAGCCATCCTGGTTGGCGAACCAATTATAGCATGTCTCGATGACCCCCTATGTAATGCTCCTTCTGAGGATGAAGGTGAATGGGTAATTAATGATGATATCTTTTGATTATCCTGCGAGTATTGGGTCAATTAAATCCATTACGGATGACTCTCTGCATGTGCCCGTACATAAGCCAAGTGTGGCCAACACATCTGTGGAAGCTATAGAGGGGGCCACACTGCTGATCCCTCCGTCCAAACAAGGTCAGTCGCCGATAATCTTCGGTAGAACCCAGCCACGGGGACCCACAACTGCAGATTCGAGCTCAGACTCAGACGCCCCACAGTTCTTCCATTATGCGCGGCCAGCGCGCCACATTATGAAGAAAATGGGATATGATTTGAAGCATGGAGGCGGCTTGAACTTTGGAAAAGGAAGGCGCAGTCTAATGCGTAATTTTGTCCCGAAAGGGAAGCCTGCAAATTACTATGATAGTACACGCAGGGGGTTGGGTTACGTCACGCCCACATCATCAGTAACAGTTCAAGTCAAAGATGATGAACCAATTCCATCACATTCAGCCTCATCCTCCGAGTGGGATTCAGATGTCAGTATAGGAGGAATGTTCGAAAACCTCACTGCTAACATGACCTCAAGCAGTCAATTGGAACCCGCAGAAGCTACTGAAGAGGAACCATGGGCTCAGCAATTAGACCTTCAATGGGAAAAGCGATTCGAGCTGCGCGAACCACCTACTGAAGACAAGGTGATGCAGGTCAACTTGGGAAGTCAAGATCATCCCAAGCCCATCTTTATAAGTGAAAGCCTATCACCTACAGAAAGGGAAGAATTGATAATACTCGTAAAAGAGTATATAGACGTCTTCGCATGGAGCTACGAAGACATGCCTGGACTTGATCCGCAAATCGCCATGCACCGTCTGAACATCAAACCTGACGTCAAGCCAGTCAAATAGCAACAACGTCGGTTTCGCCCGAACATCATGGAAGCTATTGAAGCCGAAGTTCACAAGCTCATTGCATGTGGCTTCATCCGGGAGGAACAACATCCAGATTGGGTGGCTAATATAGTCCCCGTCCTCAAGAAGAACGGGAAAATACGGATCTGCATCGACTACCGTGATCTCAATACGGCCTGTCCTAAAGACGAATTCCCACTGCCCATCACCGATGTCATGATCGACAATACATGCGGGTTCGAAAGGATGTCTTTCATGGACGGCTTTTCGGGATACAACCAGATTAAGATGTATCCCGACGACGAGAAGCATACTTCGTTCCGAACGCCATTGGGGGTATACTGCTACACTGTAATGCCCTTCGGACTGAAGAACGCTGGAGCAACCTATCAGCGGCCAATGAGTACAATCTTCCGCGATCATCTCTGAAAAACAGTGGAGTGCTATGTCGACGACATTGCCGTCAAAAGCCGCAACAAGAATGAACATCTTCGCGACCTGAGAACGATGTTCGATATAATGCGGGCTCATCAACTGAAAATGAACCGACAAAATCCTTCTTGGGAGTGTCAAGTGGCAAGTTCCTTGGGTTTATTGTCACATCAGAAGGGATTCATCTAGACCCAGACAAAGTCAAAGCCATTCAGAGCATGCATCCACCGAGGAATCTCAAAGAGCTCAGAGGCCTGCAAGGCATGCTGGCTTATATTAGGAGATTCATCGCAAATCTCTCAGGCCACTGTCAGCCGTTCACCCGACTCATGAAAAAGGGTGCTTCCTTCGTATGGGACCAAGCTTGCCAGGAAGCTTATGAAGACATCATGAGGTACCTCACAAAACCTCCAGTCTTAGTGGCCCCTACATCAGGAAGACCGTTCTTGCTTTATGTAAAAGCTCTGGACTATTCCCTCGGTGCCCTCCTCGCTCAAAAGGACGACAATGGCCACGAGCAGGCCATTTATTATCTGAGCAGAACTCTCATAGGAGCGGAATCTCGCTACAACCCTATCGAGAAAGAGTGTTTAGCTCTCATCTTCGCTGTTCAGAAGACACGACATTATTTGGTTGGCCAAACCATACATGTCATCTCCAGGGTGAATCCTTTACATCTTCTTATGACAAAGCCAGGATCATTGAATTCAAGACTGGCTAAGTGGGCACTTTTATCGTCTCAATATGACATGACCTTCATCCCTCAGAAGGCGGTCAAAGGCTAGGCCCTTGCAGAGTTCTTGGCTGCTCATCCAGTTCCGGAACATTCAAAACTTCACGAAGATATCCCTGATGAAGTCTTCGAGTCTTATGCAACCTCAGAAGAGGAAGTGTGGCAGATGTTCTTCGATGGAGTATCGCGAATGGGTCCTAAAGGCAGGATTATTGCCGGAGTGGGGGTTGTGTTTATCTCCCCGCAGAACCATGTTCTTCCCCGAGCATTTTCTCTGACAGAATCATGCTCCAACAATGTAGCGGAATATAATGCTCTGCTCATCGGCCTTCAACTCGCCCACGGAATGGGGGTACGCTACCTTGAAGCCTACGGCGATTTCAAAGCTGATCATCAATCAGGTTAAAGGAGAATATGAAGTCTGCCATGAGGACTTGGTGCCTTATTACCATACAGCCCTCGAGTTGGCTAACCTATTTGAAGGTTTCTACATCGGGCACGTGTCCCGATCTCAAAATACCAAGGCGGACGCCCTTGCTGCATTAGCAACAACTCTAGCCTTACCGGCAGACACCGAGTATCACCTCACAGTCACAACTCGACATCTTGTATGCTCCAAGCACATGCTAAGAACTCGAGAAGTCTATAATGTCTCCACGGATCTTGAGCCGATGGATTGGCGCTTTCCTCTCATTGACTATGCTTTGCACGGTCTGCTTCCAGACGATCCTAAAGAAGCGGCGTCCGTCAGACGAAGGTCTCTCCGTTTCTACTACGATCCGATTCTGAAGACACTCTACCGTCGTACATATGATGGTCTCCTCCTTCGTTGCCTTTCCAATTCAGAGGCACAAGAAGCGCTCCAAGAAGCACACGATGGCATTTGCGGAGCTCATCAGCCAGGTCCAAAGCTTAAGGACAGGTTGCATAGGCTTGGATATTATTGGCCAACTATGATAGCCGATGCCATCCAATATGCACGAAGGTGTAAAGCATGTCAGATTCATGCGGACTTCATACACCAGCCTTCGGAGCTGCTCCACCCGACCGTTGCTTCATGGCCATTTGAAGCATGGGGAATAGACGTCGTAGGGCCAATCAGCCCCTTTTCGGCAAGAGGTCACCGGTTTATCCTTGTATTAACCGACTACTTTTCAAAGTGGGCGGAGGCTATACCACTGATTGAAGTCAAAACCTCTAATGTGGTTAATTTCATCAAACGCCATGTCATCCATCGATTTGGTGTCCCTAGGCGGATCATCCACGACAACGGTCCCCAATTCATAAGCCAAGTATTCTATCGGTTATGCGATAAATACCGAATTCAGAATGTGGCTTCAACTGCCTATAATCCTGCTGCTAATGGCTTGGCGGAAGCATTCAACAAAACGATCATCAAGCTACTCAAGAAATTCGTCTCCTCGAACAAGCGAGATTGGGACGAAAAGCTTGGTGAATGTCTTTGGGCCTACCGAACCACGGTGCGGACACCGACAGGCAATACGCCTTTTTCCCTGGTATATGGGTACGAAGCGGTCCTCCCATTGGAAATCCAGATGCCATCGTTGCGTGTTGCTCTGACCACCAAGTGCACATCAGAGGACAATGATCGCCTACGCCTTCAAGAGCTCGAAGCTTTGGACGAGAAGCGACTACAAGCGCAGCAGCATATCGAGCTATATCAAGCTCGAATCTCAAAAGCCTTCAATAAGAAGGTCAAACAGAGAGTCTTCCAGAAAGGAGACCTAGTCTTAGCCGTCAGACGACCGATGATTATGACGCACAAGACCAAAGGCAAATTTCAGCCTAAATGGGAAGGACCATTTGTAATAGAAACAGTCTATTCAAACGGTGCATACCGCCTCACGACTGCAGAGGGCAACCTACTCATGATGCCGATCAATGGCAAGTTCTTAAAGAAGTATTATCCTTAATCAAGGATCCTTCTCAGATCAAGTTAACATTACACCTCTGATCAAGACCTTCGTGTGCAAAGTACACACAAAGAGAGCCTTTCTCTTCCTCCAAGTGAGATCATATAGCCATAAACCAACAAGAACCTGGTCGTGCACCGGTTATCTTAAAGGAGAATCAGGGTTATGCAGACATTAACCCGATAATCCAATATCCTTTAACGATTAAGAATAGAGGAAAATGTTGGCCTGTAAGCCCAACATAAGTCCTCGACAACTCATCATGCTGAGGGGAAAGCATGGCTAGCCCAATTCAAACGGTAGTTGGTAAAGGCATATCAACCCGTTGACAGCTGGGGATTTGCTAAAAATCCTAAGGGACCCGTTCCATTGATTCCCTCTCCAAAATCACTTACCAATTCTCATCCACAGAATGGTAAGACCACAAATGCATTTCGCTGTTACGTTAATGTTTTCCATCATATTTGCAAATGGGAAAACTTACAAATAAAAGAGTTTGAGGAGCTAAATTACAAGTATTCTTCAAAAAGATTACAAGTAAATCTCCTCAGAGATTCTGGAGAAGTGTGCCGATAGGAGTCTGGTCAGCGCGCGACCACTTTGTCCCTTTGACGATGCGAGCGATGAGATTCCCTTCTCGCCTGGTTCCGGGAATCAGAGAATAGAGGGTTGGTAGGACCCTCTTGCTACTTCTCAAGACCGCCTTCTGTAAGGAATTCCTTCTCGCCTGGTTCCGGAGATTCCTTGAGGAAAAGAGGTGATTAGGGTATCGCCACCCTGAAGAGAGAAGTATTTCTCTAAAGAGTCTCTGAATTCGAGAACGCACGGTGCGTTGTAAAGAAGCCTCTGCTTGTGGAGTCCTCTCTCTCTTTTTTTTTCTGGAAGTCTCTCCCGATCCGATCGATCTCTCTTTCCTTGTGCCCCTGGCGGGCTATTTATAGGGAAAGCAAGGGTATAATCGTCCCCTTTGAAGATATGGAAACAGATTGAACCGAATCTGTTTGAATTTAGAAAGTAGCCTTGCTGCGAGACTAAGATAACTTCTGCGGAGCTAGATTTGGCAGGTCGGTTGATCTGTTTTGATCCTTTCCATATTGTTGGGAGATTTTCCTTGATTCTCTTACTCGTTTCAAGAGAGTCAAGAGATAGCGGCAATCACCTGCCATATTTGAATCCTGATTGGATTTGATTTGTTTGAATCCAATCTCATCAGGAGATTTGATTGGTCAAAGGTTGACCGTAGTAGATCAATAGCGGAGCTGCCCGCTTTGAAGCTCATAGCAGAGCTAAAGGCAATCCTTGGCGAAATCCGAAAAGAGGCTTTTTGGCGAAGCTGTCAATTAGCTTCCTGGCGAAATTGGATGATGCTAGCCTCTCAATTGAGGCTATCTCCTTGGGCTAATGTAATGCTAAATGCTAGCATCTTAGACCTGCTGAGGTCTGTTTAGAAACGTCCCGGGCTCACTGTTCTGCTTGCTGGATCAGTGGAGTCCAAGCTGCTTCCTTGTCCCTTGGAGGTGGATGAAAACTGGTCTTCAGCTCGTCTGCCACTTGTCTTTTGTAAATGTCGACAAGTTAGACATTTGTTCAGACCAATAGGAATCTTGTCTTTTTTAAGTGTCAACAAGACCCCCTTCAAAGTTTTCGAAAGTCTGCAATAGCCCAGACTTCGAAACACTTTGAACTGCTGTGATCAATGGTGTGTGGAATATGAACGTCGCCATGATGGTTGAGTTCAGCCTCGCCTTCAATCCTGCTTTGGGATAAATCTGCCGAAGAATTGCACTGGATCGTGACTCTGAGTAGCTTCGCGCACGGGTAGCTCCGCATCTGGGCTTCCGGGAATAAGTTCGCTTTGGAACTCCTGTTGCCTTTTTAAAGCCAACTGTCATGGGCTGATTTACGAGGAGGATCATTTCTCCTTTCGCGCCGTTCGAGGGAGATATTCTCCGGTCGCACCTTACCAAAGGAGGATGTTTCCCTTTTCAAGGCGCCATAAGTGCCTTTTATGAGGGAGACGTTTTCTCCCTTTGTACGGTTCCAAGGGAAAACCGTCCCTTCCATCAAGGCGCAATAAATGCCTTGAATGCACTCGAGCTTCCACACTTGAGGAGAGAGTGCTCAGGCCATGGGGCCTATAAATAGGACACTTGAGGTCCTCTGAAGAGAAATGGCCTGCTTGTTTTCTCTTCTCTTGGTTGAGAGATATACTCAGATCTCTAAATTAGTGGGAAAGCCCACTCTGGTTCTTATCCGGCCACGGACCGGTAAGTCTTGATCATTCAGAGACTTCACCGCTTTTAGGGAACTCATCTCCCTTGATTTGCTGCTTTAGGGATTGGCTGGCTTCCCTTGTTCTCCATCTTGCAATTGGCTGCTGCAGAGAAGGATCTCATCATAGCTTTCTGTGAAGCTATCATCTTGATTTGTTCACTACATGTTAAGTCCGCTACGCAGGCAGGACTTGGGACTTGGTCTCTTCAAGAGTTGAGCCGGTCTTGCCATATTGGTGAATGTTGAGACTGTATCTCACAAGATCAGTCTGACTTTGCCATATAGACGAGGCTAGGACTTGGCGTTTGCTGAGCCAGCCCATTGGTTGCCGTGCAGGCGAGGCTTATCCTCTGCTTTGACTGAAATTGGATTGCTTTGACCCAAAGAACCTGACTTAGCTCTTTTGTAGCTCTTCCTGTGATTAGTTGTTAATCTGTTCTGATTTGCCTTGCAGTGGGCTATGTTCACCAATCTTGTGACTTGATGGAAGGAACCATAAAATTGCCTTATGCTTCCCCGGTTGAAGCTTTACTTTTAAGCAGGAGGAACAATTCGGGGCAGCGGGTGCGTGTCCCAAAGGCCGTTGGCAACCTCTTATCCGTGATGATTCGTTCTGAGGTGAGGCTGGCTGCCGCTTTTACCGGAGATGATCCGCTTAAAGATAGTGGGCGTCGCCTGTGGGATTGCTGGCATCATTGCCAACTTTCAACTTTGGTGGCCTTTGGGGGCGATCCTCTTCGGGAAAGCGGGTATCGCGCCCGTTAGATCACTGGTATCACTGCCGATTCCCATTATACGTGATCTATCGTGTTGGCGGCGATAGGTTTTTATTGCCAGGCTTCAACAAAAATGGCCTGGCAAGGTTTGCCATTTTTTTTTTGTGGAGAATAATGACCGTGTCCCTGTGGCACCATCTGTTCATATGCGAAGGGTTACGGCCTTTTGCCGGAGGAAGGCCTTTCCTGTCCCGTTGATTTGGTTTGAAAGCAGATAAAACCGCTTGTATGCCTCAAATGATCCTGTTGGGCAACTGGATGTATTGTATGAAACACAACTTTGATGTAATATCAATGTACCCTTCCTTTTAAATCAATGAATGTTCATCTTCCGATCATCTGATTTTTTGCTTGCTTTCACTGAGAGTCTGGCCATAGCTGGGCTAAACTGTGTGCGGAGCTAAGGACATAGTCCTTTCTTCGAATGATTTTCGCGAGACTGGCATGTCCCGCGAGCAACACCTTTTTGGAGGGCTAAGGTAAGCCTCTCGGCTAAGCCCTTGAAGGATTGTGCGAAGTCCGCACTTTGCTCCTGTGCGAAAGTTAACCCTTAGTGGGGTTGAACCGTCGCCCCTTGGGAAAGCGCCTCGGGCGCTTCGGGCGATGTTTCGAATTAATTCGAAACGGCGGCATGTGCCCTTTTTTCGAGGCCTCAATTTAGGCGCTGATTGCCTATAAAAGCCCGATCGGGCTGAACAGAAAAAGATCTCCTTTTTTCAGAGAAGTTTCTGTCTTTCCATCTTCTTCTTCCTTCTTCATTCAGAGAACCTTGAGAACTCTTGCAGCTCTGCAATGGCGCCCAAAAGACGAGCGGGAAAAGAAGCAGCGACTTCTGCAGCGGAGGGCCCTCCTCCTCCGGTCATTGAGCGACCTGTCACTGGTAAGAGACTCTTCTCCCAGATTAGAGATGGTGGTCTTCCTCCTTTGGAGTCGGTATCTGGCCATTAGGATGATCGAATATGATCTGTCCTCATCAGGGAACTCGTTTCCCTTAACTTCCCTATTTTGCTTTACCAGGGAATTAAGAACTGATCAGTTCTTCTTTGGGCTTCCGCACGAAGTCATAACTCGGGCAGTCTCCATCCTGTTGAGGAACAGGACTTGAATACGTCCTCTCAGTCATGATGACTTTTGACCATAATGCCCTCAGGGCTATACCACTTCCTGCTTAAGCGAAGTTGGTGCTTTGGATGTTTTTCTACGAAGATGCAGTTTCATCCTCGAGATCAAGCTTCATCGAAGCTATTGCCTTGCTGGCCTTGCTCGCTGAGCGAGGCTATGCCTTAGTGAATTTTTATGTTTTCATATCCACTTGGTTGATGAACTAATCATAGCTCATTCATGTCTTTGCAGTGCATTACACCTCCGGTCTCCCGAACAGTCTATTCGGGTTATCCAGTAGAGCAGATGGTAGCATCAGCTTGCGATTCCATGGAGAGGCTTCTTTATTCAGCGAGCGGAGCTCTCTTGTCCGGGATACGCTCATCCAAGGCGGTCATCCGCAGACCATGCGGAGTATCTTAACCACTGCTCCGCTTGAGGATGTCGACCGTCAGACTTACAGAAAGCCTGACTTCATATTCGGGGATGCTGCACCTGATCCGATCGCCAGTTGCAAGCAGGCGAAGGACAGTGGATCTTTCAATTGGATGGCGAGAAGTTTTATCTTCCGTCCACTAAGCGGCACTTCCCTTTGTCCTCCTTCGAGATCGTGACTCAGGCTCGGAAGATGGCTTGGGGCGTGAGCAAAAGCGTTGAATCCGTCCATATTGGGAGGTTGTCGTATCAGTACGGCTATTCAAGGGCGGGCGCTCCCCTCAGCATAATAGGGCTTACCCTGGGAAGGTATCGCGGGAACTCCCTGTGGGATAGAATCCGGCTGAGGCGCAGACTTTCAGGACCCAGTTCTGCGTGGTTGACGGGAACTACCCTACTACTGACTTCCGGGCTCCCGGTTGGGTTCATCCTCGCAAGGGATGGTGGGCTGAGTTGACCAACTATATCCTCGCTCATTTCGAGGAGGACTTGGTGAGGTTAAACCTCCATGAGGCCGTCAGGGCGACCTGCTATGGCATTGAGATAAAGGTGGCGTGCTTCTACGCCATCCTCGAGTTGTATTGCCCGGCTTCGGGGACCTTCTTCACCCCGGTTGGCGAGTTGGGCATGGCTTTGCACGAGATGTGAGAAATCTCTGCTTTGCCTTTCGGATCTCTTCCGTACGAAGAGTACTTTCCCTGTGAGGCGGAGTTGGCTCTGTTGGAGAAGCGGGAGCTTGCTTTGCTCGAGACTTATCGGGAATTGATGTGCCACTTGCACATTTGTTCCAGCATCCCACTGGTGGCAAGGGTAGCTCGAAGAGTTTGAAGAGCTGGGGGAGCTATCTGTTCCCAGATCTGAGGAATGCTCCTGAAGCATCTCATCGCGGAGTTACTGAGGGGGACATCTTGAAACGGATGGAAATGCATGCTCAAAGGGACATCGTTGTGACAGAAGACGATGGTCCTTATGAGGAAGGTGATGTCGTTCGGAGCTTTCACCACCAGGCTCGTCAGCCTATGTCTCGGCAGGCGCTGTTAGCTGGTTTCTTAACCATCTGGTTGAAGAAATGTGTCGTGCCTTCTTCCTCGAGTGACATTGTCCACCCGAGTGTCCTGCTGCCTGCTGTCCGCTTGGTCCATGGTCACCGTCTGGGTCTTCTCTCGGCCATGGTGTGTTGTATTCAGAGGGGCCTTCGTGCACTAACGGAGGCTTTCTGCAGACCACCAGCGTCAAGGAGAGGGAAGGGTGCCGTTCTGCCCTGTGATGGACCTAATCCTCGGATAGGTTTACCATATACCTACTTGATGGCGTGGTTCGCCTTACACTGCCCCTCTTTGATTGGAGCTGGAGCGGACCCTCCACAAGGTTCGAACGGCGCTCCTCCGCCGCTTCGAAGGTCGTTCGTGGTTGAAGACCTACGTGGCCGAGGCCCGTAAGTTGGTGCGTTGTTATGACGCCTATAATTTGTTCCGCTGCTTTCCTCGTATTCGGGATACCGGATACAATGAGGAATTTCGAGATGAGTTGGGGCGCCCTCCCATGAGTCGGGTGTTTTCGAGTGGCTGATCAACATCCGGCCCTCACTTGCTGTACAGGAGCGGGGATACCTGCTACCTAGAACCCTACATCCCGAGCCGGTTTGCCCGCCAAGTGGGTACGACCAACTGTACGTGGGCAATCCCAACTCGGATCTGGCCTTCATGGGGAGCCTCATTGATGGGGCTCGTGCTTGGCGGTTCTTTACCGCGGATGGCACTGGGGCGTGGCTACGCACGCCGTTGAGGGAACCGCCTTCGGACAACCTTATGCTTCTGCCGATGGTATGCGGCTTCGAACTCCACACCTCCTGGGTTCAATGTTAATCGTTCGGGTGTGAGGTTGATTTCTCATCGGATGAGGCGGAAGGCCTCTGAGAGAGAGAAGGAAAGCGGGTCCGCGTCCCTGGCTTAGAGGAGTTCATTGCTGTGGAGGACAGCGAGGCCTCTGATGCAGGCAGTCCTTGCTTCGTAGCGGGGATGGAAGCTGATGCCCATGCGGCTGGCTCTGGCGTGGTGGGGACATCCTCCCTACATCGTGTAGAAGAAATGGAAGAAGGGGACTCTGAGGTCCACTTCAAGAGGAAGCGGGGGAGTGGGTCCCGTAGGAAGTCGCTGGCGAAAAAGCCTCGTCGCCTGGCTCCTACAATTGTGGTAGAGGATCGTCCCTCTACGGCATTCTCTCCTGCTGCTACATTAGGCGCTGAGCTGTCGGTTGCCGAACCGACTACTGGTAAGATTGGCTCTACCTGTGCCTTTGGTGTATTCTCAAATAATTCATTATTTGCTTCATGTTGCAGGAGCCGGGGTGATTGGAGAGCAAGGGGAACACTATGATCCCCTATTTGCTTATGGGACTGCCACTGGTTCTTTCGCCCACTCGGAAGAGTCCGGAGGTGATGCGGCTGGCATTGGTCCCTCGGGTGCTGGGACTTCGAAAGGAAGCCCAGTGGTATCGAGCTCTATCGGGTGGTCCAGCGGATATTCGGCAAGCGGAAGCGGGCCGGCTATTCGTGCTGACTCTGGCAAGAACTTCCCGATGGAGCGCCTGGAGGCTGATACGGGTGATGACATGTTTGAGGCAACCTCAGCCTTAGGTATGATGACGACCTCTTGGTCTCCTCTTCTGTTTACTGTATCTTCTTCCTGACCATGGCCTTGTTGCAGATGCTCAGCCTCAAGATCCATCAGCTTTGAAGGAGCCGGAGAATTCCCCTGAGAGGTCCGAGGGTGAGTTAGGCGCTTCGACCGCGGCGGATGCTGCCGTGTTGGACGCCCTGTATGGCGATTTGCCTCTTTATCAGCCTAAGGAGGCTGACAGACCGGAGGTTGCGGAGGCGGCCGTCCCTGGGGCGTCCTTACTTCCGAGTGAGGTATCGGCAACTTTGCCAAGTGCGGAGCTGAGGGTGATCACAAGCCCTTCTTCTCCAACCCTGGTGATTGAGCCTGCTGCTCAGGAGGTGGTTGCTAGTCCTTCTTCCGCGGTGGCTGGCGTTCTGGTCTCGATGAGGGCTTCGCCGAAATCGCCCCCGGCTTGCCCTGCTGCTGTGAGTGCTTCCGCCGCTTTTTCTGCGGCAGTATCGACCGGGCTGGTAGGCTACTCCGAGGTTGCCTCTCCACCAAAGATTGATGAAGCTGAGAATGACTTCATAGGTAATCTAGTCGATAGCTTCTATAATAGTTTGGAGCATACTATCGGTCTAGTCTTGAAGGGCTCGCCTGTGCCATTCTCGAAGTTGAAGGTGGTCCTCTCCCGTGGCATTGAATGCATTCGGGACTTTGAGGGTATCACCAAGCCACTGCTTTGGAACTCTTGGTGGACGACCTTGAGAAGGATGTAGGAGAGTGGCGCCGTCTGCATCTTTCGGACCCGGGGTCTTTAGCTGATGAGCGGCTCGCACATCTTGTTGCCCAGAGGCACGAGGCCCGGCTTGCTGCTCAAGAGGCCGCTAAGGCTATTTCCTCTGACTTGGAATCCTTGGGAGCAAGGCAGGCAGAGGTTGGAAGTGCGATTGACGCTTCCTCTAGTGCTCTTCTTGACGCTGAAGACAAGATTGGGAGGGCCGAGGAGATGATTAGGAGAGCAAATCTCCTCCTATCCAAGGCAGTACCGGTGCGTCTCGAAGAAACTGCGCGGCTTGAACGGCTCAGAGCTCAGAATGAAGAACTGGCGCGGCAAGAATCATCACAGAGGGCAGCTCTGGCGGAGGTCGAGGCTCGTTTGGCTCAGACGGCGGAGCTCAATGAGGCTGAGCTGAGGTCACAGGCGCTGGCTCAAGCTGCTGATGACAGGAGGGCGAGGTTGGCTTCACTCGGAGATCGAATTCGATCCTATCAT
This sequence comes from Agave tequilana, assembly GCA_038442645.1. Lineage (NCBI taxonomy): Eukaryota > Viridiplantae > Streptophyta > Magnoliopsida > Asparagales > Asparagaceae > Agave > Agave tequilana. The sequence goes on along the minus strand of JAVJIF010013606.1, from coordinate 9,759 downwards.
GTACGCCTGTAGGCCATTGTATATGTTCCTCCATGTACCCATCTTTTTGACATTAATGGACATCCCTTCTTTTTCTTTTTTTCTTTTCTTTTGCCGAGTCTCCGATCTTGATCTTGCTTGAGAATGTCATCTTCATTTGCTTGGATAATGAGACATGACTGTCTGTTGGTTCAGAAGTCGCAATAACCGATTGAGACGTTGCCAGTCTCGAGGTTAGCCCTTTGCGGGGCCGGAGTGGAAATGCTTGCCTTTTGTAAATGTCGGCAAACATTGGTGAGTCCTGTCTTTTGTAAATGTCAACAGGACTTCAAAATTGAGGCTTAACAGTCCGCTGGTTCAGAGGTCGCAATGACATAACCAATTGAGACGTCACTAAGCTTCATGGTAGATGAGACTTGGCTATCTGCCAGTTCAGAGGTCGCAATGACATAACTGGTTGAGAAGCCATCAAGCTCAAAGGTGGTGATACTCGTCTTTTGTAAATGTCGACGAGTATTGAGACCTGTCTTTTGTAAATGTCAACAGGGCTCGAGATTGAGACTTAGCTGTCTGCTGGTTCAGAGGTCGCAATGACATAACCAATTGAGACGCTATTAAGCTCAATAGTAGATGAGACTTGGCTATCTGCCAGTTCAGAGGTCGCAATGACATAACTGGTTGAGAAGCCATCAAGCTCAAAGGTGGTGATACTCGTCTTTTGTAAATGTCGACGAGTATTGAGACCTGTGCTTTTGTAAATGTCAACAGGGCTCGAGATTGAGACTTAGCTGTCTGCTGGTTCAGAGGTCGCAATGACATAACCAATTGAGACGCTATTAAGCTCAATAGTAGATGAGACTTGGCTATCTGCCAGTTCAGAGGTCGCAATGACATAACTAGTTGAGACGCCAAAGCTCAAGATGGTGATACTATCTTTTGTAAATGTCAATAAGTATGAGACCTGTCTTTTGTAAATGTCAACAGGGCTCGGGGTTGAACTTGTCTTTTGTAAATGTCAACAAGCTCAAAATTGTAATGGAGTTTGGAAAGAGGTCTCGTTTTCACGAGAGAATCACTGTCATAGGTTTAATGTTAACGTAACAGCGAAATGTATATGTGGTCTTACCATTCTATGGATGAGAATTGGTAAGTGATTTTGGAGGTCTCGTTCTCACAGGGAGAAAAACGAGGAATCACTGTCATAGGTTTAATGTTAACGTAACAGCGAAATGTATATGTGGACCTACCATTCTATGGATGAGAATTGGTAGGTGACTTTGGAGAGGGGATCAAATGGGAACAGGTCCCTTAGGATTTTTAGCAAACCCTCAGCTGTCAACGGGTTTGATATGCCTTTACCAACTACCGTTTGAGTTGGGCTAGCCATGCTATTCCCCTCAGCATGATGAGTTGTCGAGGATTTATGTTGGGCTTACAGGCCAACAATTTCCTCTATCCTAATCGTTAAGGATGTTGGCTTATAGGGTTAGTGTCTGCATAACCTGCTTTTGCTTAAGATACTGGTGCGCGCCAGGTTCCTGTTGATTTAGCTGTATGATCTGCTTGGAGGAAGAGAAGGCTCTCTTGTGTGTATTTGACACGAAGATCTTGATCAGAGGTGATGTTAACTCGATCAAGAGAGGGATCCTTGATTAAGGATAATACTTCTTTAAGAACTTGCCATTGATCGGCATCATGAGTAGGTCGCCATCTGCAGTCATAAGGCGGTATGCTCCGTTTGAATAGACTGTTTCTATCACAAACGGTCCTTCCCATTTAGGCTGAAATTTGCCTCTGGTCTTGTGCGCCATAATCATCGGTCGTCTGACGGCTAGGACAGGTCTCCTTTTGGAAGACCCTCTGTTTGACCCTCTTATTGAAGGCTTTTGACATCCGACCTGATATAGCTCGATGTGTTGCTGCGCTTGGAGCCGCTTCTCGTCTAGGGCTTCGAGCTCTTGGAGACGTAGGCGATCGTTGTCTCTGAGGTGATCTTGGTAATTAGAGCTATCCGCAATGATGGCATCTGAATTTCCAATGGGATGACTGCTTCGCATCCGTATACCAGGGAAAAAGGCGTATTGCCTGTCGGTGTCCGAACCGTGGTTCGGTAGGCCCAGAGACATTCACCGAGCTTTTTCCAATCTCGCTTGTCGAGGAGACGAACTTCTTGAGCAGTTTGATGATCGTCTTGTTGAACGCCTCCGCTAAGCATTGGCAGCAGGATTGTAGGCGGTTGAAGCCACATTCTGGATTCGGTATTTATCGCAGAACCGATAGAACACTTGGCTTATGAATTGGGGACCATTGTCATGGATGATCGCCTGGGGACACCAAATCGATGGATGATATGGTGTTGAGGAAGTTAACCACATTAGAGGTTTGACTTCGGCCAATGGTATGGCTTCCGCCCATTTTGAAAAGTAGTCGGTTATTGCTAGGATAAACCGGTGGCCTCTTGCCGAAGAGGGGCTGATTGGCCCTACGACATCTATTCCCCATGCTTCAATGGCCATGAAGCAGCAGTAGGGTGGAGCAACTCTGAAGGCTGGTGTATAAAGTCAGCGTGAATCTGACATGTTTGCACCTTCGCGCATATTGGATGGCGTCGGTTATCATAGTTGGCCAATAGTACCAAGCCGATGTAGCCTATCTTTGAGCTTCGGACCCGGCTGGTGGGCTCACAAATGCCGTCATGTGCTTCTTTGAGTACTTGCTGTGCCTCAGACTGAGAAAGGCACCGAAGGAGAACACCGTCATATGAACGACGGTAGAGCGTCTTCAGAGTAGGATCGTAATAGAAACGGGGGGACCTTCGTCTGATGGACGCCGCTTCTTTAGGATCGTCAGGGAGCAATCCATGCAGAGCATAGTCAATGAGAGGGAAGCGCCAATCCCTCGGCTCGAGGTCTACAGAGACATTATGGACCTCTTGGATTTTCAGCATATGCTTAGAGCATACGAGGTGTCGGGTCGCGACTGTGAGATAGTACTCGGTGTCGGCTGGCAAGGCTAGCGTCGTCGCTAATGCAGCGAGAGCGTCCGCCTGATATTTTGAGATCGAGACACATGCCCGATGTAGAAACCTTCAAATAGGTTAGCCAACTCAATGGCCGTATGGTAATAAGGCACCAAGTCCTCATGGCGGACTTCATATTCGCCTTTAACCTGATTGATGATCAGTTGAATCGCCATAAGCTTCAAGGTAGCGTACCCCCATTCCATGGGCAAGCTGGAGACCAATGAGCAGAGCATTGTATTCTGCTACATTATTGGAGCATGATTCTGTCAAGGAGAATGCTCTGGGAAGGATATGATCCTGTGGGGAGATAAACACGACCCCCACTCGGCAATAATCTTGCCTTTAGGACCCATTCGCGATGCTCCATCAAAGAACATCTGCCATACTTCCTCTACTGAAGTTGAGTTGGACTCGAAGACTTCATCAGGGATGTCTTCGTGGAGTTTTGAATGCTCCGGAACTGGATGAGCAGCCAAGAATTCTGCAAGGGCTTGGCCTTTGACCGCCTTCTGAGGAATAAAGGTCATGTCGTATGAGACAGCAGAAGTGCCCATTTAGCCAATCTTGAATTTAGTGACCCTGACTTCGTCATAAGAAGACGTAAAGGATTCACCCTGGAGATGACATGTATGGTCTGGCCAACCAAATAATGCCGTGTCTTCTGAATGGCAAAGACGAGAGCTAAACACTCTTTCTCAACAGGATTGTAGCGAGATTCCGCTCCTATGAGAGTCTTGCTCAGATAATAAATGGCCTGCTCGTGGCCATTGCCGTCTTTTTGAGCGAGGAGGGCGCCGAGGGAGTAGTCCAGAGCTTTTACATAAAGCAAGAAGGCTTCCCTGATGTAGGGGCCACTAAGACTGGAGGCTTTGTGAGGTAACCTCTTGATGTCTTCATAAGCTTCCTGACAAGCTTGATCCCATACGAAGGAAGCACCCTTTTTCATGAGCCGGGTGAACGGCTGACAGCGGCCTGAGAGATTTGCAATGAATCTTCTGATGTAGGCCAACCTGCCTTGCAAGCCTCTCAGCTCTTTGAGGTTCCTTGGCGGATGCATGCTCTGGATAGCTCTGACTTTGTCTGGGTCAAGGTGAATCCCTTTGATGTGACGATAAACCAAGGAACTTGCCACTTGACACTCCCAAGAAGGATTTTGTCGGGTTCATTTTCAGTTGATGAGCCCGCATTATGTCGAACATCTTTCTGAGATCGCGGAGATGCTCATCCTTGTTGCGACTTTTGACAGCAATGTCGTCAACATAACATTCCACTTCTTTCGAGATGATCGCGAAGATCGTACTCATTGCCCGCTGGTAGGTTGCTCCGGCATTCTTCAGTCCGAAGGGCATTACAGTGTAGCAGTATACCCCAATGGTGTTCGGAACGAAGTATGCTTCTCATCGTCGGGATACATCTTAATCTGGTTGTACCCTGAAAAGCCGTCCATGAAAGACATCCTTTCGAACCGCTTGTTGTCAATCATGACATCAGTGATGGGCAGTGAAATTTCATCTTTGGGACAGGCCGCATTGAGATCACGGTAGTCGATACAGATCCGTATTTTGCCATTCTTCTTGAGGACGGGGACTATATTAGCCACCCAATCTGGATGTTGCTCCTCCCAAATGAAGCCACTTGCAATGAGTTGTGAACTTCGGCTTCAATAGCTTCCATAATGTTCGGGCGAAACCGACGTTGTTGCTGCTTGACTGGCTTGACGTCGGGCTTGATATTCAGCCGGTGCATAGCGACCTGTGGATCGAGTCCGGGCATGTCTTCATAGCTCCACGCGAAGACGTCTATATACTCTTTTACGAGCATTATCAATTCCTCCTTTTCTATAAGTGATAGGCTTTCACTTATAAAGATGGGTTTGGGATGATCTTGACTTCCCAGATTGACCTGCATCACCTTGTCTTCAGTAGGCGGCTCACGCAGTTCGAACCATTTTTCCATTGGAGGCTTAACTGCTGGGCCCATGGTTCACCATTGGCAGCTTCCGCAGGTTCCAATTGACTGCTTGAAGTCATATTCGCGGCGAGGCCTTTGAACATTTCTCCTATGCTGATATCGGGTCCCACTCGGAGGATGAAGCCGACTGTGATGGAATTGGTCCGTCGTCTTTGACCTGAACTGTTACTGATGATGTGGGCGTGACGTAACCCAACCCCTGCGTGTACTATCATAGTAATTGCAGGCTTCCTTTCGGGACAAAATTACGCATTAGAATGCGCCTCCTTTTCCAAAGTTTAGGCCGCCTCCCGCTTCAAGTCATATCCCATCTCTTCATAATGTGGCGGGCTGGCCGCGCATAATGGAAGAACTGTGAAGCATCTGACTCTGAGCTTGAGTCTGCAGTTGTAGGTTTCCGTGGAGAGCTCTACCGAAGATTATCGGCGACTGACCTTGTTTGGAAGGAGGGATCACTAGCGTAGCCCCTTCTATGACCTCATAGATGTATTGCCGCACTTGGCTTATGTAGGGCATGTGCAGAGAGCCATCCATAATGGATTTGATCGACCGCATACTCACAGGATAATCAAAAGAAATATTGTCATTAATTACCCATTCACCTTCTTCCTCAGAAGGAGTATTACATTTGGGGTCAATGAGACATGCTGTAATTGGTTCGCCAGTCAGAATGGCCGGCATGCCCGCCTCGGACTCTGAATCCGCTTCATTGCCACTTTCACTGTCATCTGGCAATGGCTCCTCATGCGTTCCACCGGCCTCTTGATACAGGAGAGCGTCGGTGAAGTAATTTTCCACGCCTTTAAAGGGTTGCCTTTCGGCAAAGACAGTTCGTACTGTCGTATCATCCTCCACATATTTGAAGCACTGGTGGAGGGTAGAAGGGACGATCCAGTTGGCATGGATCCATGGCCGTCCTAGCAGCAGGTTATATGACGTGTCAGCGTCAATGACATAACACGTCACTCTGACTTGAGGCTTCCGATTCTGCAACGGAGCCGAATCTTCCCAAGTGGATGGCTGCTTCCGGCGTTTAAAACCATATATTGTAGTAGTGGTTGCGGACAACCTGTACAGTGGTATGCCGAGAAATAGAGAAGCCGTTTGGGGATGATGCTGAGTGCCGACCCCGGATCGACTTGTACCCTTTCAATGCATGTTGAACCGATATATCCGGTGTAGTACAGAGGTCGATCATGCTTGTTATCTTTGAGAAGCATATCTTCCGCCGTGAAGGTAATAGCAGGCACCTTCGATGTACATGATGGCATTCTGGGCAAGAAGACTGGGCGTCATGATTAGAGACCTCTGGTATGCATGTCAGAAGAGTCTCTGAGTTGGCCAAAGCATCTCTGAGCGCTTTGTGTCTCTTTGGAGAGACGCAGGAGCTCGTGTATTGTGATACAAGCTGGCATATTGGCAAGTGGGCCAGTATATCGAAGCGAAAGGGCGTATCAAGCCCTTGGCCTGACGGTTTCTTCAACACATGGTCGAACCGTACCTCTTTTGGCTTTTCTCTCCCTTTGGTCGGGACTGGAGTGGATGCAGGCGTTGTGCTGACGTCGTTTGCTGTTGTGTCTCGTAGCAAGCTTCTCATACTGTCTCAGGTACGACTTCCCAGACGGGTGCCCGTCTGTTGAGGTGCGTCTGCTTGCGCTGTACAAGCATGCTTTTCTCCTTCCGAATCGCTGAGGGAAGCCGAGGTAACATCACCGTCATCTGGTAGGACAGAGATGACATTGCAAGATTTGCCTTTTGAGTTGGGCCGCTTTGAACACCGTTGAATGTCTTGGACGAGATCTGGGTGTATCCACATGACTTCCCTGTCTCCAATGTTAAGGGGACGAGACCTTTGTCGTCTCTAGTCATGGGCGAAGGATGCCTTACTTCAATCGCGGCGTGGGGGCTGGATAAGTCCCATCAGCACCGTGACTTTTGGGTACTGCCGAACTCGAGAGTCACCATATTGGCAGTGACTTTCTTCTGCCGTCTTCAGTGTGAGGACGCCGGCCGTCAATCAGGGCTTGTATCCTGTCCTTGAGGACATAACACTTGTCAGTAGGATGGTGAATCATCCTATGATAGAGGCAGTATTGGGGTCGTGTGGCGCCCTATCTCATCAGGACGTCGAGCATCCGGCAGCTTCAGCTTGTTCCCTTTGTGGAGCAGATGGAATATTGTAACCACTGATCATCTTTGAAGGAGTACTGTTTTGGAGGGAACTTGGGCTCCTGATTGTTGAAGCCGCTCTTCTTAGCCTTCGACTGCACGTCTCCGGATAACTCTACGGACATAATCTCTTTCCCTTAGCTTGGGAAGACTGAGGCGGGTCGCCGCGTCCTTTGCTGTTCGTACCCCATTTGCCTCTGGGGGCGGATGGCTCAAACTTTTTAGCCGACTTCTCAGCTATCTCAGCTTGTTCGACTAATCCTTCCAAGTGTGGGCTTTGACAGCCCCCATGCGAACTTCTACTTGATCCAAGAAGTTGTGCCTGCATGTCTGTAAGAGCATGGGTAACGGCATCCCTGTTGGACACATCAAGGATAAGTTTCTGAACCGCTCAATGTAGTCGCGGACGGGTCGCCCTTCTTCTGTACGGTAGAGAGGAGCTTGTCCATGGTCACTTCAGTGTCGTCCTCATAGAAGCGAGAGAGGAACCGAGTTTCCAAGTCGAGCAGAGGAATTGATAGAGCCTGGAGGGAGGCTTCGGACCAGTCGAATGCCACGCCCTTTAGAGTGCCAATAAACAGCCTAGCCATGATGGCGTCGTTGCTTATGACATTACCAGTCTGAGACCGGAAATAGTAGATGTGCTGATTGGGCGAGCTCTTACCATCATACGTATGCAACGTTGGTGGTTTGAACTTTGGTGGGTATGGCACCGAATCCCACTCTAGTGGATAAGGACGGACTGTCCCCACCTTCTTTAATTCATCCCCTGAGCTAGGGATGCAATCTGAGCCTTGAGGCCCTTAAGGACTTCAGCATTGGGAAGAACCTCCCTTGGATTTCGGATCATTGCTAAAGTGTTCCTCCTCATCGTGGTGGCTTCCGGTATCATTGCCGCCCCGATTGCTGAGGAGTAGGGCAAGCATCTGTTGAATATTGTCCAGGGTTTCCTGCTGGGTCCTGGAGGTTTGCTCTTGAGCTTCCAAACGCCGACAGAAGGTCATCGTTAGCGTTATCGGCCATGTGACCGATGCTTGTCGGTTCGCACTGAACTGACCGTCGCTGACGAGGCATACCCGCTGTCTTCCTTTCTTCGTCTGAAGATTGAGGTGACTGCCGGGTGATGGCGGGATCAGGGCCGTCGAGGAAGAAGGTTGCTCGTAATTGTAGGGTATTGCCACCCTGGATCTGGTGTTTCGGAAAACACCTTCTTCTTGTACGGAGACCTCGCCTAGGCCTGGATATAATCTGGATCTGGGAACTGAAAGGGGGACCATCAGATGTCGACTCCCCTTGCGTCGCTCTCGGCCTCTTCGGTCATATTTGACGGAGGCGGAGATTGGATCTGGTGAGGCGCCCTTCTGCGATGCCTCGTAGGGAACATGTGCGGACAACCGATCAAACACCAATTGCCGGCGCGGAGATACAGCCATGGTTGGATGTAGCCGGCAGCGGGTTGAATGGATTGTCACAAGTCGGCATCCTCTTGACAACAGGGAAAAGTAGTTCGGAGGGGGCGCGGCTTCGCTTGCTTACCAGGAATTCTCGTAGGTCAGCCCAACAGAGCTGGATAACTTCGCAGAGAAGCTTTTTCGGAGTGTACATGGGACGATACTCCATTCTTCTTATCCCTGCAAAAGGGATTAGCACTGAATAGTGCTTCAGATCTAGATTCGCCAGCAGGTGCGAACTTAGTGCTTGATGAAACTAGAGAGCGGAGCACGCCGAGGTTCTTTATCCGCTATTCCGCCGCGAAGGGGATTAGCCTTAGATGACTCTTTGGCCTTAGCTCGCGGCCATGGATCCAATGAGTATGCTTTGGTATGGTGGCTTCGCTTGTGAAACGAGGCTGTCAGAAGGCTTTGCTGCCTTTGATTTGAGCGACGGTATGATCGCCGTCGGGACTTCATGATTGGCAGCATCGTTTAGGGTAGATAGGCATCTACCCTTTCTTCGCGGGAGAGGCCCAGTTCGGCGTGAATACACCGGAAACCTCGGTTGGAGACTTCTGCTTGGGCTCCATATCCGCCTTGACGGAAGATGCTTAGGTTCACGAGGAAACCTGAATAGCCACACGCGGGGCTTGTGGGGTGTTGGCAGAATTCTGCCTCTAGTTTCTGATTTGAAACCTTGGTCATGAAGACCTTCCTGTGCTTCCGTGCTCGAAGCGTCAGGTCACCCCTAGAGAGGACTTCTTCAAATCTTCCTTGGTCGATCTGGATGACAAGTTCTCAAGAGTGCAGGGCTCGGTCTGCGGGCATGCTTCCTTGTGCGCCAGAGCACCGCAGCAGGTTTGCAGGGAACCTTTTCAGTCTCCGCAGAGTTTCCTTGAAGATGTAGCCAGAGAAGCTCTGGCTGCACCGACTTTGTTGAATCAGAGATAGACCCGAAGGTCTGGATCGTCGCATTGCGACACTTGATTCTCAGCAGAGGAGAATATCGTCCCCAGCGGAGTCGCCATCTTGTTTCCATCATATTTGCAAATGAGAAAACTTACAAATAAAGAGTTTGAGGAGCTAAATTACAAGTATTCTTCAAAAAGATTACAAGTAGATCTCCTCAGAGATTCTGGAGAAGTGTGCCGATAGGAGTCTGGTCAGCGCGCGACCACTTTGTCC
>JAVJIF010013605.1:50000-57983 GCA_038442645.1 Agave tequilana | reverse complement strand
TTGCTCAAGATTATATCGTTCATCGTTCTCCTGATTGAAACTTGAGGACAAGTTCTTTGAAGAGAGAGGGACTGACGTAGGAAAAGCAGAGCCAGGAATTCAGGCTCAACAGTGGACCAGACCTAAGTCTCGGTCAACCGTCCGGTCGACTGAGAAAGACGCTGAAGACAGTGACTGACCGCCTAATAATAGATGGCAAGCAAAGAAAGACACAGGTTGTCGGTCGATTCACCCGGTCGACCAACCAGGAATAGAAGACGATGACTCAGTGGCCGGTCGACCGCCCAGTCGACCGTTCAGAAAATAGAAAGACCAGAAAGTGAGTATCTCATCCGATCAACCTCCCGTTTGACCGACAAGGCTGAGAAGACCTAGTGGTCGACCACCCGGTCGACGACCAGACGCGTATCAGCCCAATCTAAGTAATTTAGAATTTGTTTTTTCGGTCCAAATTAGACTCCGATTGATTTATCTTTTTTATTTGAATTTAAATTTCATAGATAGATTAGGACTCTTTTTAAGCTTATAAAAAGGCCATTGTATTTTTTTGCTTTGTATTCAACAATTATTTAGCTTTGTTTGATTAATAAAATTTGAGTTTATCTCTCCAATTGCTCGTGGATTCGAGTTGCTATTCTTTACTCGTGGATTCGAGTACCGTGCTCGTGAATTCAAGTTCTTTCCCTACATGAAAGTTCTTTTCAGGATTCATTGGCGCTAGAAAGAGATCTAGTCAGTGTCATTCGCTTGCCCGCTCCGTGTCAAGGACTCATCTGAATTTCTTAAACATATATTCATCTCAAGAAGAATGGATGAATTCTTAGTTGATGATTGAACATTTTCTCCTCTTACAGAGGTGCCCTTATATGGACATTAGTGCATATGGATTGCAGGCAAAATCATAGAGTAAAACATGAACAGGGAGTCAAGAGTGCCAAAGAAAATTTTCATGTTCAACTTCAATCATATTCTGCTGCCTGTAAAATTTCTGAATTCTGTCTGCCAGTTAACTGCTGCTTAGATTCTAGGAAGAATTGTGAAGGATTATGCAAGCAAGAAGGCGAGAAGAAAGGTCTAAAAAATTTGATGACATAAAATATACACTCTTATCTAGAACTTATGCATATTAGTCAGTGGCAACAAACTCCTCATTCAACCAAACTAAGCAGGATGCTCATGGCATGAACCTGATAAAAAGGTAGAGATAAACCAACAGCACAAAGAAACAAAGATATCAACTTAACACATTCAAACCTTGTCGAGTGGACCAGGGTGTTCAGCCTGCAACTGAACAACCTTCTTCCACGAGGGCCGAGCTGAGATCGTCTTCCACCACGGTCCAGATTCTTACGAGATGTGAACAGACTGCGTCCCCTCTCTGACCGGCTCACTAGGTAGTGCGAGTTGGGAAGGTGATAGAGGTCTGCGAGTGTAAAATCATCACCAGCCAAGTACTCACTCAATGCCAGATTCTGGTCATAGATGTCGAGCACCTGGGACAGTGCTTCTCGCTCTTCTCAATCAGGGGCTTGTCAGGCTTCATTCCCATAGGCACTGCGAATGCCAATGGAAGACCAAGGCCGAGCTGGGAGGTTCGAAGCTCTCAGCTTCCGCTTGCAGCCACTGCTCGATTGAAGCCCTTTCTAGTGTGCCCATTCCCAGCAACCCTCGGTCCCCGAAGAAGGGTACTTGTCTGTTATATACCTACATATTGTCCTTGAATCTGCAAGAATGCATAAAATTTTAGAGAGCTTGTGTCTGCAAAGATTTAGACTACTCAGTCGTTCGTTCTTAGGTCTGATTGGAAGAAATCGCCTGAATCCTAAAAGCATATAAGCATAGATTGCTCACCGAAGAGTGTGTTCATCTCATCTTTAAAGGTCACTTGGCCAGAGGGATCCTGTAATACAGAATGCATGGAGGTTACATGAAAGAGTGCAAATCTAACTTCTATTGGTTTTTAGAAGAATTTTTAGTGATGACAATTGCATAGAACTTGCCTGTAGCTTGAGGAACTCAGGCACTTTTTGCTCTCCCTTGTATGTGTCGACCCGAATGAGTTGGAACTCAAGGTCCTTCTCGAAGAGACAAGTCAGAACCCTTGCTGCCTCAGTAGATGTTGGCAGCCCAAACACCTTGATACTTCCCATCTTCCCTTCTCAATCTTGATCTTCTCAAAGCTTTGAAGAACCTACTTCAGATTACAGACTTGAACACGGAATTTATGGTGATGATGGTTTTTGAGGAGAAAGAGAGAGAGAGAAAAAGAGAGAGTGCAAAGAAAAGGAAAGCTAAAGGCTACATCTTGCAAAATCGTCAGCTTTCAGCCATAATCAAATATTTTTAGGTGAAAGCAATTCATGTGCTGGCTTTTATGTTCCTGCTTGCTAGTTTCGATGCTAATAGAATGTATAACATGTAAAGTCGTGATACTGATCGAGTTCTTTAATTTGCTTTTCTGAGAAAAATCGAAAGCCATTTAAAGTATCTTGACTCCTTCAGTAAATTGAGGAACATGTAAGGACGCATGTGGATTATAGGAACTTGTTAACCCTTTTGCCTAACATATTGTCCTTTTTTAACGGTACATGAATTCAATTGGAGAATAAAGAACAAGAAGGTGAGAAGATGCTTCTTTAACTGTAATATGTGAACTTCTTCTTTATCTTGTAACCTTCTTGTTCTTCTTCGTTCACCAATTGAGTTCACCGACTGTTGAAAAGGAAACTATGTCAGCCAAAGGGTTACAAGTTTATAATATATGGCATCTTTACATGTGTTAAGATAAGGGCTTTCATGATGACGATGAATAAGATATATCAGATCAAAAGAAAGTTGCAAGATCACAGATCTATCAAAAAACAATACAAGAGAATACCAGAAATTATGTGAAAACCCAAAACAGGTAAAAATTACGGAGTGCTTACAAATTCACTATTATCGAGAGATTACAGGGAGATAAAGAAGAAGATCTCACAACTGCTCTTTACAATAACTCTAGATTTTCATCACCCACACCTAATTACGACGGAATCTCCTTTTATAGAAAAACTAAGATTACAAGTTGTGACATTCCTAAACTACTCTGGCATGTGGCTTGATTTTCATGTATCGCGAAGCTTCCAGGCTAGACCGCATTTGCTGCGTCTCTCTACGCCTCAGGGATATTCCTCTGCTCTGTCGCTCAGATTGCTCCTCACGAGACTCCGAGTAATTCCCCGAACACTTGAACATGCCTCCATCTCTAAGCTCGCCCACACTCGCTTTTAGTACGCCTTTACGTAGGGAGTCAACGAGGTAATTCAGTCCTTGGGAGACTCTTCCCGAGGCCTTGGCTCCTAGTCACTCAAGATGGACTTTCTGACTTTTAACTCCCACTGTGACTGGGCCTCGCAATTCTTCCTGTGTAATACTTCTCCAAGGGCGACACACAAGTTTGATGATAATTAACTCATATACTTATAGTACTAATGATCTTATGTTTATTAAATTTCAGATATTCAATCAAGATTTAGTTGGTATTTAGCTTCACAAAAATTTGAAGTCCAGTTTTGAAGCTAATATGTGTTGATTCAAGAGCTCAAGCATAAAGATCATATCGAGAACTCAAGACGGAGTCCAGCTCAAGGAATCAAGGTTGAATCAAGTTTCATGGAGAAGAAGATCTTTAAGAAAACTTTATTCTAGAGTTTGTGAGTTTAAATCTTTTGCATAGAATAGATTATTTTTATTACTCAAGCTTATGCAGTTACACACAAAAAAGTTTTAATATTCGTCTTCAAGTACAAAAGATTTGGTTTTCTGTTTAACACATTTTTGATTTCATGAATAAAATTCATCAAAAACAGGTTTGCACTGGTTTATATATATATATATAGATATATATATATATATATATATATATATATATATATATATATATATGTATATATATATATAGGGCTATCTGTACCTCAGCCTGCGGGCTGAGAGAGTTTCTCAGCCTGCGGGACGTGGCTGAATATAGGCCACACATCGGTCGCAGAGTGTGGGCGCCACAAAAAATCAAAAATCCCGCCTAAACAATCGTGAATCAAAATGACAAAATACCCCTTTTAAATGACGACTGCGACTTCTCGCATTCAAAGTAAAAAAACATTCCATGGTCGCAGACTTAATACAGAATAAAGAATACAAGACAAAAATGCTATCGCATAGCAATGCGACCTCCTTCGGTACTTGCGACCAAATTCGCAATCTTCTTTCTCATGCCTTCTGTAAAAGAAGTAATTAATATTATATCTACCGTGATACAACACCAGTCTAGAAAAAAAGAGATGCACTAATGTTAATCTCGAGAAAGGAAAGATGTGCACCATACGTAATCTAAAGATATAGCCAAACAATTCTATAAAAAGTTTAATTTGTACTTCGGATTCTCCAGCAATAAGTCTTCAATTAAATATTTAATTTTTTTTACCACTTCCTACCATACTCAACCCTCACCTGTAACAATTATTATTACTATTCATGTTCTTCCACAATATTGACCTTTATATAATGCTTGTAACTAATATATTACCTCATACCTAAAAAACTATAATTTTGCTCTTCCTTTTCAATTTGATTTCAAAACTTCCAAAAAAAAATTCATTCTTGAATCATGTCTTCCCCATCTTCTTCCTCTGAACACTCAGAATTCAACTTCAATCAATCCCCCACCGGTCCTTTGTCTTTAGGATATTCTAGTGAATCTGATACCAGTCTGGACTTCACTCCTATTGACTATCTCACTACATCAAATAATGTATTAACTGATCCTCTTATTCATGATGATAATGAATTTTTCATGTGGGTTAGTGAAGAAGACATTATTCCTCTGCCACTTGACGGAGACATGCTTGATGAAAGCATGTCCTCTGATGCTGTAGGCTCGCTTCCTAGCAACGGTCAAACGAAGAGCTTGATAGAGACGATCCATTCTGGGAGTTCATCGGTGAAACAAAAACCTCAAAACCAGCAAGATGATGAGGAAATAAGTGATGAAGAGGAAGAGCAGAAGAATGAAGATGATGAATCTGCTTATGATGGTGATAATGACGAGGATTAGGATTCCTGATCTTCTGATATTCAATTATATTTTGTCTTCTTTTAAAAGCTTTTAATTCTATTTTTTTTGTAAGGTCTCTTCTCAATATATTAACTTATAAGCTCTTTTAATTACATATCCAAACTGCGACTGCTGCTCTTAAACACTGCGACCATAGTCGCAATCCTACTACGGATGCAATTTATGGTCGCAGTTAATCATTTATCAGTTCTCAATGCGACTTTGGTCACAATAATGTACTGTTTTGGAGTTCAAAGTAATTTAAAGTTATAGTGTATTAACTTTTAAACTGTTTTGGATAACTGAACAGTCACCTAGGAAGTATACAATTTTTGGGAAAAGATAGAAAATTTATTTGAGAGATATTCACGTGGTCCGAGAGCTTAAACCTTTTGGAATTCCGGGATTAAAATATATAAAGGGTCATGAGCAAAGGATTAAAACATACCATCGTCTTCACCGGAAAGAAGCCAATACATTCAAAAATGTCTTCACCATCACCACCGTCTTCACCGGAAAGAAGCCAATCATCAAATGATGATTTATGTTTAGTTCTGAAACAATGTCTCGCTATGGGTCAGAATCTGAGCTTGATACAGACGACCCTTTCTGGGAGTTCATTGATGAACCAACACACAACATGAAGAGGAAGAAAGCGACGATGAGACTGTACCTGAAGAGGAGGAAGAGACGAAGACGAAAGCGATACAGAAGACGAAAGCATGACTCTTGACGACGAATCTGATTACTATGGTGATGACGACGATTAGAAGTTAAAAAATTGTATTTTGTTTTTCTTTTTAAATATATATAAATCAAATTGAGTTATTTATGGGAGTTTTTTCTTTTTAAATATATATAAATCTGTTTTCTTAAAGTTATTTGTGTGAATTACATTTTTTACTACTATGTATCGGTTGAAATACTGCGACCATGGAGGCAGACTTAATAAATACAATGCGACCAAGGTCGCAGTTGCTGGTCTTTAATCTTAATCAACAACAACACTGCTACCTTGGTCGCAGTTTCTGACCGCATCAGACAACAGACAACTTTTCATTTTTCATTTAGATTCAAAAAAATGACTTAATCCAAAACAAACTTAATAAAACAAGAACACGGCGACCTTGGTCGCTATGCATGTTAATCTAAAGGAAAACAATTACTTAACGTACTGCGACCAATGTCGCAGTCCATGTAAAGCGACCTAAGACTGCAGTTGTTGGCCATCTTTATCAACAACAACACTGCGACCTTGGTCACATTTAACCATGTACACTGCGACCATCTTTATCCTTAACAACACTGCGACCTTGGTCGCAGTTAATAATTATATTACTTCACCCTTAAAATTTTTAAAATGAAGGTTGCGACATTGGTCGCAGTTGCTGGACGCAGACTTAATAAATACACTGCGACCCTGGTCGCAGTTGCTGGACTTTAGTCTTACTCAACAACAACACTGCTACCTTGGTCGCAGTTTCTGACCGTAGTATTAATAAAATAAACTGCGACCTAGATCGCAGTTGTTGCTGTTTAGGTCTTAATAAAATACACAGCGACCTTGGTCGCAGTTGCTGGTCTTTACGAATCAACAACATCACTGCGACCTTGGTCGCAGTTGGTGGTCTTTATAAATAATCAACAACAACACTGCGACTTTGGTCGCAGTTGATGGCCGCAGTCTTAAAAAAATAATCTCCAATCTTGGTCGCTATTGCTGGTTTTTAGTCTTAATCAACAACAACACTGCGACGATGTGACACATCACCGCAACAGTTACTTAGTCGCAGTCTTTGGTCGCAGTGTCGATCCTGGTCACAGTAATTACTGTTTGCAATGTATCTTATGCGACCTTGGTCGCAGTGTCATCTATGATCATAGTTGTTTTCTTTGCAATGCATGGCTGCGAAAAAGTTCGTAGTTTATTAAAAAAACAATATGCTTTTTATTTATGTGAGGCATTTATCTCCAGGCATGTGCAAATGATACAAAACGATCTCTTATACAATAAGATTGAGTGTTACAAATACAGCAGTACAAAGGAAGACTAAAACATCAAAAAAATCCCTTGTTGACTAAGAGCAATCTTCTTCTTGAGGTCTGGTGGCAGCAGAATCAATAAGATTCAGTGTTACAAAGAAGACTAAACATCAAAGTAGCCAAGAAGACTAAACATCAAAAAATCCCTTGTTGACTAAGAGAAATCTTCTTCTTCAGGTCTGGTGGCAGCAGAATCAATAAGATTGAGTGTTACAAAGAACACTAAACATCAAAGTATCCAAGAAGACAAAACATCAGAAGAGCCAAGAAGAGCCCTTGTTGACTACTAAGAGCAATCTTCTCCTGGAGGTCTGGTGGCAGCAGAATCTTTCGTTTATGAACATCTCTTCACCAGAAGGTTATCCAGTGAGCATGGAGTTTCCTCGATGTCACTTCTGGGGTAAGAGAGGAGGTTTTAGACCTCACAGGGAATGCTACCCACCACTATATCCACCACATCCCCCGCCGCCATATACCCACTCTGACCATCCGTTACCAGCAAGCTTGACTGGTGCATCAAGTCAGAGCAGATCTCGGTGAGGATTAAGTCCTCGTCAGGGATCATGACTTCTTCCCTTGTGAACGACGAGGACCATGACTTCTTCCCTTGTGGACGATGAGGTCTATGACTTCTTCCCTTGTGGACGAACATCGATCAAGTTCGTCAATAGGGTCATCTTCATCCATGGAGGCAGGCCCCTGTTAGAGACTCTGAAGAAGACGGAAATTCTCAGAGCAATTGCTCTCGAAAGAAAACAGTCTAATTATGGACTGTTAAAGGGAGAGCGTGAGCCCTATTATAGGCAGCCCATAATAACCATAATTAATGGTTCATTAATCAGAATCGTCGG
>JAVJIF010013605.1:0-47500 GCA_038442645.1 Agave tequilana | reverse complement strand
TTGAAGCACCTCAACTCTTACAAAGGAGAAATCTTGAGGAGAAGTTCTAGAACCTGTCACCGAAAATTTGGCTTCACTATTTGGATATCTATTGTGTTAGTATAAAAGTTTTAAATTCTGTATTTGATTAGCACTTCACATATTCACACCCCTCTAAGTGAACTTTCAATTGGTATCAGAGATAGTACTCCTGATATTCGGTTTAACTCCCTCTAAGAAAACATAGGTTTTTTCTCTTTATTTTTCTCTTTTTAGGTTAATTTTCTAGATTTTCTTTTCTCACTACTAACATAGGATTTTCTAGATTTTCTTTTCCATATAGGACAATCTTTAAAATTTCTTTTCTTTTTTTCTTTTTACCAAAACTTTTTGAAATTAGGGTAACAGTTTTTATTTATTTTTAAGAAAATTAAGATGATCTTGGGAATTAGGAAAACAAAAATAATGATTTCTTAAAGATAGTAAAAAATAATGGATCTTGTTTAAAAATTATAGAATAAGAAAGAAAATTGGATAGATAATATGATCTTGCATGTTAACCTTAAAAAATATGTACTCCACACTACCCATTTTTGGGATGAAAACAAGACATAATAATGCCATAAAAATAATAATAAAATATGTAGATACTTGGCCACTAATTAAGCTGGTTAATTGACCTAAGGAAGTATGATTAGTTACGCCTAACGGTGGTCAAAATAAATAAAACTCCTTAAGTTTTGTGGCTTTTTTTACCCGAGTTCTTAAGCCCGAGGGATGTTTTCTCATCGGTGCCCTAAAACTATCTGGTTTGAAAGCCACCAGCTAAAGGCTCACTACATGGGTAAAAAGAAATCCTAAGAAAACTAAGAAAAGAATATATATATATATATATATATATATATATATATATATATATATATATATATATATATATATATATATAAATGGCTATATAGTCGGAGTTGAAATCCTAAAAATTCACACTTATCAGTAGTGCATATTATCTAGGTTTCTATGAAAGATAAAATTATTCAATTCAATTTGGAATTCTTTTCTTAATTGATAACAAGATCTTGCATCAAGACTAAGTTTAAGGATGAATAATTTTTAGTGGACTTATGACCATGGATCACTTTATTTTTGCAAAAATATTTCAAAAATTTATCTCTTTTTCAAAATGTGTGTTCAAATACTAAGATTTCTTTTCTTTTTTTTTGAATTTGTGGGTGTAATCTGCTAAAGACCCACACGAGACAAAAATCCCTCTCTAGGAGAAACTTAGAGGTTTAACGGCTAGCTGCACATGCTCGGTGCAGTCGCGTCACTTGCGAAATTGGTATAATAAACTTGTAGCTGGCTTTTCTTTTGTTTATTTTGCTCGGGGACGAGAAAAAGGATAAGTATGGGGGTGTGTGTTAGTGTTTATTTTTGCATAATTTTCATCACATTTTCTCATTTATTAGTGATATTATTCTGGTTACTAATAGTTCTTCTCTCTATTTTAGGTCCAAATTTTAATGAAGAAGAAAGCCCAAAATCCTAATTAAATTGGGAAATTTTTGTGAAGATTAAATGAATCCCAATCATGAAGCCCAATTTTGCTAACAATTCAGAGCATATTCGGGAATGGAACCTTCTACAAGGATACCTGGGTAGAGATAACCTGGCAAACTCTGGCACTAGCCTAAAGGTTATACTATTACCGCGCTTTCGCGGCCAAAGCCGCGCTTCCGCCTAGATCCTGGCCATTGGTGTGGATTTCTTATAGAACCTAGATTGTGGAGCTAGGGTTTTTGTGGTATAAATACCCCTCTGGTTATCTGAGGAGGAGAGTTGGGAATTTTCTAGTATTTTTTTTCTCTTAGGTTTCTCTTTAGCTTCTTGTGTAATTCTTTTTCTCTTGTATTAGTCAAAAAATAAAGACAATGAGTGTATGTATTTGATCAGTGACAAATCAATACAAGCTTACTTCATCTTCTTCCTCTAGTTTCATTACTCATTTTACATGCTTTTCTTCATTGTACTTAGAGCAAAAATGTCTACTTTCTTGCTACTTCATTCCATGTTTAACAAACTTGCATTCATGACTAACTAATCTCTAACCCTCTAACTACTAATCAACTTGGATGTTCATTCTCTCAAGTGAATCATGGAAGTTTCATATTTCTGAAGCCTTGTTTCATGCAATTGTTCATGATTTCTCATGATGATGAGAGCTAACTTCTAACTTGAACTTTTGAAAGGCCCAAGTATTCTATTCATTCCTTGTGTTTAGTGCCTTGTGACTTTTGCAAGAGCCATTAATGGATCATAAAGATGGGTTCTAATACTAACTCTTATAGTAACCTAAATCTAACTTGATTACCTACATGCTTTACTTACTTAAGTTGGGGTATTCTTTGTTCATGCAAGAGTAGTGATTTCTATTATGTGTTTTACTAACAAGATTACATGCTATAAATTCTTATCTCATGCTTGCTTCACAATAACCTTAATTGGATAATGTGCCTATTAGCCTTGTTATGGACAACAACAATTTCATCTCATGACCCATACATTGAATACCAAGCAAGAGAAGCTAATGATTCAACTTGAGGCATTCATATACCAAGTATAGAAGCTCAAGCAATCTCATGAGTGATGCTCTACACACTTGAAGGTGCATGGTGATCTATTGCCAAGGATTCAACTTGAGGCATGAACTCCAAAGGGTTAGTGGGTTAGTGGTATTTAGAAGATTAATTAGCCATAATCTTTTAAAATTTGAAAACTCAAACAAATTTTATTTCTTTCTTTTAATTTCACTTTCTTAAATCTTTCCAAGCTTCTACTCATTTTCTAAATCAATTTTTCAAACTTGTTTTCTTTTCTTTTTATTCTACCAAACATTCTCTTACTTTCTTCAACCATTTCCTTTTAGCAATTTTTTCCTATTTTTCACTTAACATTTTCTTTTCCTATTTCCAAGCAACACACTTTTCAGCTCAAAACCATTTTCCGCTATGTTTTACTTCCACTACAAACCATCTTCACAATCTCATTTTTCTTTTTCTTGTTTTTATTTTCTTTGAAACAAAACAAGGATTTCTTAAACAAACACAAAACCGAACACATGCTTCTATCGCTTCCCCTCCTTGTGGACATGACTCGTTTAGCTTCTTAGCTATAATGATAGTTTCGAGAAAACAGTAGCACTATTCTGAGCATACATTTCATATTTCAAATCACGCATTATTGTGCACCGGTTTTTCTTCAAACACCAACCTAGCATTTCATAACTTTAACCAACTAAGTATGTCGGATTGGTTTTATTCGAATTAACATATGCTCTAGTTTCAATATTATGAACAAGACTGAAACAATCACCATCTCCCTTCTTCATCGAGTCAGTGGGGATACAACTCCCCTGAGTCATATGGTCAACCACCTTACCAACAACCATTTTCATATACTCCTTATTAAGATCAACCTATAGAAGTAAAATCTGAATTAGAAAAGTATCTAGAAGCCTTTCGTGAGTTCGGATGACAATTTCAAATCACGTCGGACTCAATACTTGCACAAAATTTTCAAATTCAAGGTCCTTACTCTATTTTTCAAGTCCTACCACAACAAGGAGATGAACAGATTAACTGGAAAGATAGGATGGAAGCCTTGATTTAGTATCAAAATGATTTCAACTAATCAGCTTTTGATTGTAACCAATCTATCGATAGGCTAGAAGCAATAATTAGTCATTTGGTCAACACAATAAATGATAGGAATAAGAAAACTCTCTCTACCTAATTTTTACCATTCTCGATTCCCCTAGCCATATTGATAAGAACCAAAAATCATGGTGTCTTGAGAATTTAACCAAGATTCAATTTCATAACACCAACTTGAACTTGACTAATTCCAAATCTTGAACAAATTGGCATGTTTTCAATTCAAAAAAATTGAACTTGATTGTGAGTGTGACTTTGTGATTCAGTTTTAATATTCGAATCCATGTTGACTCTGATATTCTTACCCAATTTGGACTCAATTCTCGAGCCGACATTGATTCTTACACCCCATAGATCTTGAAATTGAACTACCTATTCCATTGATAGATCATGACTGTGAACTACAATTCTTTGACTTGAAATCAAATTTTAAATCAAAACTGACTCTTGAACCTAAACTTGATTTAAGTCATATTCCTGAGTCAGTATTAGTTCTCGAACCTTTCATTCTTGAGCCCAAGTCAATCATTTCATCGAATCATATTCTATTGTTGGACCAAGGTTTAGACCATAATAACTCCGATATAATATTCCAAGATTGGTCATATGACAGAGATGATTTTAATGTTAGGATCTTGTATGATCCTATTCAATTTGGGGATAATAATAATGTAAATAGAAAAGAGGTCATAAAAGGTGGGTTCCTTAAAACTCCACATTACTTAGATTGGATAATAACGCTTGGCCCAATCCGACTGCTACCAGAACTACCACCTTGAGATAACATTTTCCTTCCCTTTCTTCTTTTTCATGCATATATGCATTCATTCATACATTGAGGACAATGCATGAGATAGATGTGGGGGGAGGGTTTCTAACATAGGTTTTCTTATTTCTTTGTGTAATAAAAAATATTTTTCTTTCTTTAAAACTTTTTAAAAGAGAAAAATACTTTTGATACTCCGAAAAGACGAACTCTAAGGAAGCTCTGCAACCGGTCCGAACGATGTCTAACTTATCGACACTTCTAAAAGACCCGTCACAGACAAGTTGAAAACCTGTTCATCCCTGATGGATAAACCAATGACTTGGACTTCACTGATCCAGTGAAGCAGATAGTGAACCAAGCATTTGCCTTCTGAAGAAGCCCAAAAAGACCAATGCCTAGCTTCGCTATAAGCTCAGTGCTAGCTTCGCCGAAACTCTGTAGCTTCACTGTGGGCTCATTTTTTAGTTTTTCCTGAAGCTTTTCAAAGCTCTGTTGAGCTCTTTTAAAAGCGTCACTGCAAACTCAGTGCTAGCTTCGCGACAAGCTATCTTTAGCTCCGCAGTGAGCTTATTTTCTAGCTCTGCTACGGGCTCATATGGTCATTTTTGACCATTCAAATCTCAGCATGAGATTAATGTAATTGATATCACATTTCAGGCAGTTAAGTGCTATGATCTTTTTACTCCGAAATTGGTTAGAGAGGATCAAGAAAAATTCCTCAATCAGTTGGAGAGGATCAAGAGAATCCCTCAATCAGTTAGAGAAAATCAAGGGATTATTATAACAACCCTGAACCAGCTGACTAGTTAACTTCGCCAGCATGTGGTAGCTTCGTAGAAGCTATATTTAGCTTCACAACGAAGCTACTCTAACTTCGCAGCGAAGCTAGACTGTGCTAATTTTAAGGGAGCAGTTACACCCCATTTAGCCTATAAATAGCCTACTGCTAGGCTGGCTCTGAAGGGGGATTTTTAGCTGAAAAATTCAGAAGAAGACTAATCTTCTTAGAGAGAGATTTCACAAGAGATCGCTTTTTTGCTTTCGAACTTTTCTCAGAGAACTTTTCTTCTCTTTCAGGGTGCTAATACGCTTACAATCATTCTTCTTTAAAGAAATTCTAGAGCCAGTTGAGAAGGAAATCTTTAGGCAGAAGACTCGAAGACTCAGTCACGCGCATCGTCAAAGAACAAAGTGGTCACGCGCTGACTAGACTTCCACTGACACTTTTTTCAGAAATTCTAGAAGAGAGTTCTTATAATTTTTATATTACATGTAAATCTCTTCAATTTTTGTAAGTTTCCCAATTTCAAATCGATGAAAAACAAGATGGTGACTCCGCTAGGGACGTTCTTCTCCGCCAACAAGAAGATTGTGTAACAATGCGATGATGAGACCCTTGGGTGTACTACTAAAACTTTAATCATCCAGTTTGACAAAGAGAAATTTGAGCAAGTTCTCTCTGAGGGTGACCCAAACCCTACCAGTGTGCACAAGCACATGAAGATCTTAATGTTGGATTTGTGCGAACAAATAGTCCCATATCGGCTAGATATGGGGATGGCCTTGGGTATATAAGGATCTAGGTTGCTCCACCTAGAAAGTTAGTCTTTTGAAATGGCGCCCCAAGTTCTTACTATTGGTATCAGAGCCATGCCCCAAACTTAGTCGTGTGTGTGGGTGGTGTTCGATCCCCTCAAGGCGTAAAGGCGTGGGCGCTAGTGGAAAGGCACGGTAAAAAGAGCCTGTAAAGCTAGTTAGCTCTCGAGAATATGACAGCGGTGCTCTTACTTCACGTAAGGCGGTTGCATATGATCTTTCGGTGTGAACATTGAGCTTGTATAGGGAGGCAAACAAACTGTCTTCACGCGATGAAGAGGAGTAATATCCCGATAGAGCATATATGTCTTCCACGTGTGAAGATGAGCTTAAAAGGAGACTCCTTGTTCGAGAGGGTGATTGTCGAGATTTGTGCGAACAAATATAGTCCCGCATCGGCTAGACATGGGATGGTATTGGCTGTAATAAGAATTTTGAGGTATTTGAAGAAATCTCTGGGGAGAGGACTTCTCTATTCAGATCATAGACACACTCGAGTAGCAGGCTTCTCAGATGCGGACTGGGCGGGGTGCCCTTTTGATAGGAGGTCAACAGGATATTGTGTCTTTCTTGCAAGAAATATGATATCATGGAAAAGCAAAAGGCAGAGTGTGGTCTTTCAGTCCAGTACAAAATCAGAGTGCATGGCAATGAAAAAAGTGACATCAAAGATTTATTGACGGAGATTTGTTTTCCCTCAGAGTGTCCGATGAGACAATATGGTGACAACAAGGTAACAATATACAATGCTGAAATTGACGTGTTCCATGAGAGAACAAAACACATTGAGATTGATTGTCATAAAGTTCGTAAGAAGCTTGAGGATATAATCGTTGTGGCGAAGCATGTGTCATTAGGACACTACTTAGCAGATATTCTTATCAAACTACTTGATAAAGTAAGGGTAGATTTTATTTATAACAAGCTGGGCATGTATAATTTATATACTCTCGCTTGAGGGGGAGTGTTAGGTATATGAATTGTATAACGAGTAAAGTTGTATTGGTATATGAGTTGTATTAGGAGTATAATAGAAAAAGGAGTAGATTTAGAGTTTCTTATATCTATAAATATAATTGAGAGAAAGATCTCAAACCAACTCTCTCTTTTTTTCAAATCTTTAATATTACTTTGACAAAATGAAAATTGTCTTCATCTAACTGTTTGGTTGCAAGTAAGGGGGCGGAAGTAAGGAAATAGGGAAGTATAATTGCTTACTTCCCTATCCATCCAAACACCGGAAAAGGAAATAAGAAAACCCTTTTCCCTTTTCTCTTTTCTCTTTTACACAATCATTTCCTCACTTCCAGAGTGCTACAGTTAATTTTGTGGTCATGTAAATCTCATTTGTAATAAGTTGTATCACAAAACAGTTAATTTTTTGATCATGTAAATCTCACTTGCATTCTAATTACAGTCTATTTTTAATTTTTCATAATTAATTTTTATTTTAATATTATTTTACGGTCAATTTTGTGGTCAACTTTTTCAATTTCACTTTCAATTACCATCGAAACACCGAAAAAGACAAACATTTTCCAAATCACACTTCCCAACAATATCCAAATACCGGAAAACTTACTAACCAATTCTCAAGTTCCAAAGGGAATTATTACCACTTCCTAAATTTCTCTCTTCCTCACTTTCACCCTTAACCAAACAAGCCCTAACAAGATACGTGGGATATAGTCAATGGAGGCCTTTTTTTTCAAAGGAAGAAACAACAATAAACTAGTAGAAACACTACTCGGTTGAATAAAATATATCAACATCACTCAAGCGAAAGAAAAATGCCAACGATTTTCCAATTTCTTTTGGAAATATTCGGAAATAATTAATATGTCAAAAGTATGCTATTGCTCAGCTGAGGCTTAGTATACGAAGTAACGTGATACTCTGTTAGATGTGACTTGAATAGTTATCCTACAATAAATACATGGGCTATTTGTGAAGCTCACTCATTGATGTGTCTTAAACAGCCAATCTATCATTTGTTTGTCTGTTTATATCCATTGGTTTTTGTCTATTTTTATATAAATAAGAGACTTGATGAGGGTTGATTGTGTTCAAACCAAGGACAATAACTTGTGAATTTAACTTAAGATGGAGATTTTTTGACAGGTTTCCTAAAAACAAGTGCAATTTTAAAAAAAAAAATCTTATTTTATAAAATAATTTCAAAAATCGACCTAAGCTAAAAATAATTTTAAAACCGACCTCTGATAGGTCACATCAGTGTCATGTCAGGATCACGTCAACGTGTTGCGCCAGCGTGACGCTGCAGGAGGACGTTTTTGGTTCGAACGGGATTGACAACCCCGGTTATATATATATATATATATATATATATATATATATATATATATAATATATATATATATATATATATATATATATATAGGGGTTATTGTACCTCAGCCGACGGCTGAGAGAGTTTGTTAGCCGGCGGTGACGTGGCTGAATATATGCCACATATCGGCCGCAGAGTGTAGGCGCCAAAAAAATCAAAAAAATCCCGTCTAAACAATCGTGAATCAAATTGACAAAAATACCCCTTTTTTATTTCTAAACTGGCATAAACTCATCCACAAACAAAAATTACCTTAAAAAATTTTCAATTGAATATATCTACAGTTATAAATTCGTAATTCTACTACATCGAAAATATAATAGAAAAAATATTTGAATCAACATAATGTAAAATAAGTAGAAGCATTGAAAAGTAAAAAAACATGTCATAGTCGTAGACTTAATACAATATAACTTTCAATTTTATATGACGACTGCGACACTAGTCACAGTCATAGTATAACAAAAAAAATTTATATCACGTCTGCGACCCTAGTCGCATTCCTGTTTTATATCACGTCTGCGACCCTAGTCGCATTCCTTTTTTAAATCACGTCTGCGACTCTAGTCGCATTCCTTTTTTATATCACGTCTGCGACCCTAGTCGCATTCCTTTTTTATATCACGTCTGCGACCGTAGTCGCATTCCTTATTCGCATAAAATAACAGATGAAACATGCTATCGTACAGCACTGCGATCTCCTTCAGCACTGCGACCAAAGTCGCAATCTTTTTTCGCATGCCTTATGAAAAAGATTTTTTATAATTTTACAAAGTAGATTAGCCATGCGATCCTGAGATCAGTTCGCGTATATCACATCTTATAAAAATACTATATTAATTACACTGAATTAAATGAAGTAATTAATATTCTATCTACCGTGATACAACAAATCTAGCAAAAAGAGATGCACTAATATTAATCTCGATAAAGGAAAGATGTGCACCATACGTAATCTAAAGATATAGGCAAAACATTCTATAAAAAGTTAAATTGTACTTCACGTAATAAACCTCTGAAAAAAGGAACTCTTCGGATTCTCCCGCCATAATTCTTTAATTAAATATTTAATTTTTTTATCACTTCTTACCATACTCAACCGTCACCTGTAACAATTATTATTACTATTCATGTTCTTTCACATTATTGACCTTTATATAGTGCTTGTAACTAATATATTATCTCATACCTAAAAACTATATTTTTACTCTTCCTTTTCAATTTGATTTCAAAAACTTTCAGAAAACAATTCATTTTTGAATCATGTCTTCCCCATCTTCTTCCTCTTGAACACTTAGATTTCAACTTCAATCATTCCCCCACCGGTCCTTTTTCTTCAGGTATTCTAGTGAATCTGATACCAGTCTGGACTTCACTCCATTTGACTATCTCACCACATCAAATAATATATTAACTGATCCTCCTATTCATGAGGATGATGAAGTTTTCATGTGGGTTAGTGAGGAGGACATTATTCCTCTGCCAATTGACGGAGACATGCTTGATGAAAGCATGTCCTCTGATGCTATAGGCTCGCTTTCTCGCAACGGATCGGACGAAGAGCTTGATAGAGACGATCCATTCTGGGAGTTTATCGATGAACCAAAAAAACCTCAAAAATAGAAAGATGATGAGGAAATAAGTGATGAACAGGAACACCAGGAGAATGAAGACGACGAATCTGCTTATGATGGTGATGATGATGAGGATTAGGATTTCCTGATCTTCTGATATTCAACATTATTTTGTCTTCTTTTAAAAGCTTTTAATGCTCTTTTTTTTGTAAGGTCTCTTTCTCACCATATTATGTTATAAATAAAATTTACTTCTATCTGTAAAATAATCTTTCATATTTTTAAAATACATATAAAGTATACCGTATAGGTATTAATTCTGCATCTTATCTGCGATAATGGTCGCAGTATTCATATAATAATTACATATGAAACTGCGACCACGGTCGCTGTCCAGCCATAAATAATTTGATCATTAAACTATATAAACAGATAATACTGCATCATCATCGCAATCCTCTCAAATCAGTATATTTCACTGTATATTTCACCGTATATCAAAAATTAGAAAATTGCGACTGCTATTCTTAAACACTGCGACCATAGTCGTAGTCGTACTTCGCATGCAATAAGTGAAAAAAATTCGTAGTTTACATTTAACTTAGCAATAAGCAAAAACATATAAAAATCATATGTAAACTGCGACTATAGAATCAGTCCTTAGTCACCGTTATTATATTTAACTTAGCAAACAAATCATCCAAAAAAAAATGTTGTCGTGAGTATTGCGACCATAGTCGCAGTCCTTGATCGCATGCTATATGTAAAAAACCAATTTAATAGTTCATAGGCGGATCAGACAACAGTCACAATGAAGAACAAAAATATATAAAATAATACGTAAACTGCGATTATATTATCAGTTATTAGTCACCGTTATTACATTTAACCAAGCAAAAAAACGTCAACGACTTGCTCTCGTTAAGCAATGCGATCATAGTCGCAGTCCTGTCCGAATTCAATATGTAAAAAAATAATAATTTATAATTACATGCGAAAAAATAAACTGCGACTATATTAAAAATCATTAAATTTCAAATCATATAACAAAAAAAAATAAAGAAGCATTCAAATTAGTTTCGTGATTTGATTAAAAAAATATAGGCAGTTTGGCCGCAGTTATAAAAGATAATTGTGACAAAATTGAATAACGTCAGAAAATATAAAAATATAATAAACTATACAGAACCACTGTCTTTTACCTCAGGGGTATTTAGTAATTTCAACTGTTTCAATAGACCGAGCGTCCTTTCTAGTGTGGCTAATAATGTGCCATGTGACCGCAGGCCTGAGAGGGTCTCTCAGCCGTCGGCTGATATACATTTTTCTCATATATATATATATATATAATTTTATTTTATTTTATTTTATTATCACGTTCACTTGCCATGCATGACAAGTGGATGACCTACTCACTTGTAATTTTTTTTTCTTTCTGAGTTAGGCTTTTTCGGGGTTACCAAGCCCGGCTAAGCATTGCATGGAAACAAAAAAAAATTACAATCCACATTCAGGTTTACTTGTTGAAGGCTTGGTCGGGATTGTCAACCCCGGCTAAGATCAAAACTCAATATATATATATATATATATATATATATATATATATATATATGAGAAAAATGGATATCAGCCGGCGGGCTGAGAGTACTCTCTCAGCCTGCGGTGACGTGGCTCAATTTGTGACGTCACTGGCGTGCGGCCCGCTTTTAGGAAGAAGTTAAATTACCAAATACCCCTTTCGATAACTTTTCCTTATTGTTTATTATAATTTTTGCCTGGATGCCTCACCCTCACTGGCCTGCTATAAAATATTACTTTATAGTTTAATTTTTTTTTTTGTATATAATATAGTCAGAGTCTTTGGTTGCAGTGTACATTTAAACTGCGACCTATGTCAGATTCTTTTTTTGGTGTACATTTAACTGCGACCTTAGTCAGATTCTTTGGTCGCAGTCGCCGTGGTGTTATTGATAAAGATGGCCAGCAATTGCAATTTAGGGTCGCATTACATGGACTGCGACGTAGGTCGCAGTACGTTAGGTAGATGTTTGCTTTATATTAACATGCATAGTGTCCAAGGTGGCACGCATTACATGTACTGCGACGTAGGTCGCAGTACGTTAGGTAGATGTTTCCTTTTATATTTACATGCATAGCGACCAAGGTGGAAGTGTTATTTTTTGCTATATCAGCCGCCAGCAACTGCGACCAAGGTCGCAGTTGATAAGCGCAGTCTTAAAAAAATAATGCGTCCACGGTGGCACGCATTACAGAAACTGCGACCAACGTCGCAGTGTTGTTTTGGATTAAGTCATTTTTTTTTAAATCTAAATGAAAAATGAAAAGTTTTTGCTGAGGGTCGCGACCTGGAGTCACTTCGTGAGACGCGGCCTGTCATAAAAGATTTTATGAGATCTTTTAACGTCAACTCTACATCGACGAACCCGCACCATTCGTTGTTTCCCGAAGCTGCTGTCCACTCGTCTGTTCTTCATTGGGTTTATGCGTTAATGTCTTTTAATGCCAAACCGGCGCTGGTGGTTGGACACCACCACCACCAGCGCCGTTTGGCATTAAAAGACCACCAGCGCCGGTTTTGAATTAATGAACTATTAATTAGGGTTATTATGGCCTGCCTATAAATAGGGCTCACCCTCTCCTTTTTTAAACGGCCCATACTTAGTTTTCTTTCGAGAGCAATTGCTCTGAGAATTCCAGCTTTCTTGAGAGACTCTAACAGGCTCCTGCCTCCATGGATGAAGATGACCCCATGGACGAAGATGACCCAGAGCTTGATTGTCCTTTTTTTTCAGGTTCGCTGGGCCACTGGGAGAATATTTTTGTCCGGCGAACTTGATCGATGTTCGTGTACAAGGGATTTAGTCGTGGTCCTCGTCATGTACAAGAGATTTAGTCGTGTCATGACGAGGACCTAACCCTCACCGAGATCTGCTCTCCCATCTGGGTTGTGGATGGTCAGAGTGGGTATGGCGGCGGAGGTTGTGGTGGATATAGTGGTGGGTAGCATACCCTGTGCGGTCTCAACTCCTTCTCTCTCACCCCAGAAGTGTCATCGAGGCTTCTGACGAAGAGATGTTCATCACCGAGGGTTTCTGCTGCCACCAGACCTGTATACCACCACTGTTCGTGGTCCTCGCAATCCACAGTTTTTTAATACACGAGGACCTCAATAACACCACTGCTCTTAGTCAACAAGGGCTCTTTTTTTTATGTTTAGTCTTCTTGATGTCGTTTTTTTGTAACACTCAATCTTATTGTATAAGTAAGAGATCGATTTTTGTATCATTTTCATATTCATGGAGTTAAATGCCTGGACATAAATAAAAATACGTCAATAACACCACTGCTCTTTAGTCAACAAGTACTCTTTTTTTGTAGTCTTTCTTTGTACTCCTGTATTGTAACACTCAATCTTATTGTATAAGAGAGCGTTTTGTATCATTTTTACATGCGTGGATATAAATGACTGGACATAAATAAAAAACATATTTATTTTTTTAATAAACTTCGATCTTTTTTGGTCGCAGTCATGCATTTTCAAACAAAACAACTTGGACCAGAGACGACACTGCGACCAACGTCGCGTAAGCCTATAGTGCAACAGAAACAACTGCCAGCAAAGACTGCGACTAAGCAACTGCTGCGTTTGACGTGTCACCTCGTCGTAGTGTTGTTGTTGATTAATAATAAAAACCAGCAACTGTGACCAAGTTTGCAGATTATTTTTTTTTAAGACTGCGCCCATCAACTGCGACCAAGGTCGCAGTGTATTTTATTAAGACTACGGTCAGAAACTGCGACCAAGGTCGCAGTGTTGTTGATTTACAGTAAAAACCAACAACTGCGACCAAGGTAGCAGTGTTCTTGTTGATTTAAGCTACGGTCATCAACTGCGAGCAAGGTCGCCGTGTTTTTTTGTTGATTAAGCTACGGTCACCAACTGCGACCAAGGTCGCAGTATTTTTTTTGTTGATTAAGAAAAAAGACCAGCAACTGCGACCAAGGTCGCAGTGTTGTTGATTTAGAGTAAAGACCAACAACTGCGACCAAAGGTCGCTGTGTATTTTATTAAGACTACGATCATCAACTGCGACCAAGGTCGTCGTGTTTTTTTGTTGATTAAGAATAAAGACGAGGAACTGCGACCAAGGTCGCTGTGTTGTTGATTAAGTCTAAAGACCAGTAACTGCGACCAATGTCGCAGTGTATTTTAATAAAACTACGGTCATCAACTGCGACTAAGGTGTACCAAAATATATTTAAAAAAGAGATTTAAAAACAGATTTCGTCACATTTAACTTTGGAAAACATATTTATATATATTTAAAAAAGTAACAAAATACATTTTTTTTAAACTTCTATTTCTCGTCATCACCATCGTAATCAGATTCGTCGTCAAGAGTCATGTTTTCGTCTTCCTTATTGGAAAAATAACTTAGTATGTTTTTAATCCTTTGCTCATGACCCTTTTATATTTTTTAATCCCGGAATTCCAAAAGGTTTAAGCTCTCGGACCACGTGAATATCTCTCAAATATATTTTCTACCTTTTCAAAAATTGTATACTTCCTAGGTGACTGTTCAGTTATCCAAAACAGTTAAAATGTTAATACACTATAATTTGAAATTATAATGAACTTCAAAACAGTTCATTATTGCGACCATAGTCGCATTGGGAACTGATAAATGTTTAAGTAAATGTGTTTTTTTTTTACTTTTTCAAGGGTAGTAGTCGCAGTCGTCATATAAAAGGGGTATTTTTGTCAATTTGTTTCACGATTGTTTAGGCGGGATTTTTTTATTTTTTTGGCGCCAACACTCTGCGACCGATGTGCGGCGGTGATGTAGCCACGTCCCGCAGGCTGAGAAACTCTCTCAGCCTGCAGGCTGAGGTACAGTAACCCTATATATATATATATATATATATATATATATATATATATATATATATATATATATATTATATATATATATATATATATATATATATATATATATATGAGAAAAATGTATATCAGCCGACGGCTGAGAGACTCTCTCAGCCTGCGGTGACGTGGCTCAATATTTGTCACCCCACTAACTTGCGCCCCGCTTATAGGAACAAGTTAAATTACTAAATACCCCTTGGTAAAAGTTACTCGCTCCATTATTGTTTATTATTATTTTCCCACCCCCAAATTTTTGACTGCTCGTCTCAGATTTAGGTTATTGTTTATTATTATTTTCCCCCTTTTTTTATCGCTCTTTATAAGATTTAGGTTATTGTTTATTATTATTTTTTCTCCCTATTTCTTTACCGCTCTTTGTCAGATTTAGGTTCTCCTTTTCTAGCATGCGATAAAATTTTCTCTGAAAATATCAATTTTCAGAGCAGTTTTTTATCCTTTTTATTTAATGTCGACGTCGGAGCAGTCTAATTCCCCTGCCAATTCTGGTCGTAGCCGTAAGCGATCTCTATCTCCCGATCTAAATACGGGGGATATATCATCTGGTTCAACTTTCTCTCAGAATATTGAAAGTATTGAAGGATTGACATCTTTGCATGCCGATCAACAGGTTTTTATTGTGTCAATTTTTTTCCGCAATTTCTTAAATGTAGAATCTTTCTCTGTAGCGTATATGGTATTGCAACCTATAATTCGTTTTACAGAACAGAATAATCACTTGTTCTAAAGTTTAAGAACTGGGACCACGGTCGCAATTTGATTCGAAAATAATCTCCGGCTGTGAAAGCTATTTTTGTAACTGCGACCTAAGTCGCATTACTTGTTGTTATAATTCTTACACGTTTCTATGTCAATTATATCCATTTTATATATTCATTAGAGAGTTGCACAGTTATTATTCAGTTTTTTAAAAATCTGCTCATACGGAAAACTACGACTACGATCGCAGTCTTTTAGTAAGAAGTTATATTGATTTCATTACATCTGCAACCTTGGTCGCAGTTTTAGTAATTAAAGTTCAGACGTGTGATATTTAAAAATATTTATATTTATGTAGTTCGTCAATTTGTTTTTGTAGGATCTGAATGCACATGGAGAAATATCTGGAAGCTCAAATATTTTTTTAAGGAAACAGTTTTTCACAGATGTGGAAGCATACAATTTCTATAATTCTTATGCAAGGAACAGAGGTTTTGGCGTGAGAAGAAAAGGAATAGATAAGTCATGGAGGCCTCCTTATGAAGTTATTTGCAGAAATTTTGTTGCAACAAGGAAGGTGTGAAGAAGTTGTGTGACAAAAGACAAGAGGGGCTTACAGTGCATCGTCCAATTGACACTAGAGTAGCATGTCCTGCTGAGATGCATGTTCGTCTTCGTTTTTTATTTGACAAAAGATATTGGGTTGTCACCAATTTGTTGATTTTCATTCACATGAATTGTCAAGCCCGGATAAGGTACATCACCATTACTCTCACCAGACTCATCGATCGAAGATTAGCAGAAGCATTATGAGCAATTTGGTTGATGTGGGAATGCGCCCTTCAAATATTTCCCATGTTGTGAATGCAATGAGCCAAGGAGAAGGTTTGAAGAAGTAAGCCTGCAACAAGTTATTGATTTTACTCGTCAACGTAGAAATAACATTGACCATGAGTTTATTGCGATCATCAAATATTTCCAAGAGAAAGCCGAGACCGATCCAGAATTTTTCTTTGCAAGTAAAGTTGATAATGCGGGCACACTTAGAAGCATTTTTTGGGCTGATGGAAGAGCTATTTCCTCGTATTTGAGGTTCTGTGATGTGATCGTTTTTGACACAACATACAGGACTAATCACTTGAGTTTGCCATTTGCTCCATTCACTGGATTAAATCATCATCGGCAGTCAATTTTGTTTGGCTGTGCATTGCTTGCTGATGAGCAGAGGGATACGTTTGTGTGGCTATTCCAAAATGGCTAAAGTGCATGCATGGAGTTGCACCGAAGTTGATTATTACGGATCAGGATGCCTAGATTGGTGATGCCATCAAGATGGTTTTTCCAACTACTCGGCACCGGTACTATTTCTGGCATGTACGAAACATATTGCCGAGCAACAAATCCCGATGACAAACAAGTATGGAGAAAATATGGTCTCTGAATTCCATCATTAGTACACCTCTCGTGATATAAGCACATGCGAGGAGCGATGGCGTCTGATGAATGAAAAAAATCATTTAGAAGAAGAAGAAGAAGACAGTTGGTTGTTAAAGATGCACAGACTGCGTGGACACTGGGTTAATGCATATCTCAAGGATGTTTTCTGTGCTGGAATGACAACCAGCCAGAGGTCCGTGAGTATTAATTCTTTCTTTGATGGTTTTGTTAATGCAAACACGAAACTAGTGGAATTTGTTCACCAATATGATAAAGCTGTTGCTGCCCGTCGTAGTTCTGAATCTCAACAAGATTTTTGGGGTTTGAATTTTGTGCCCAACTGTACATCGAATCCAGATGAGATACAGGTTTCGAAGTTGTATACCCTGAAGAATTTTCAGTTATTCCAAAAGGAATGGGCAGTTGTAACGACACTGTTTTCAGAAGAGTTGGAACACGACAGACCTGGATCAAAATATCTGATTGGTGATTTTTCAGAATTAAAAGACAGCTCGGAAAAGGTCAGTTATGAAAAGCTTGAGTAACTTCATGTGTCTTGTAGTTGCTCATTATTTGAAACAGATGGTATCCTTTATAGACATATTCTTTGTATTTTGTGGCGCAATCACGTTACACATATACCAGAATCATATATACTTCAGAGATGGAGGTTGGATGCTCGTTACAAAATGTTGCAAATTGAAAATGGCATCAGGCCTTTTTCCAGTCAAGACACTCCACGGACGGCTAGATTGTGGACACTTCGTTCAAAATTTAATGCAATTCTTGAGATGGTCGCCGATTCTGATTTCCATCTTTCAAAGTTGGACGCAGTTTTGGAAAGATTTGCTGAAGAAACCACTAGTGAATACAAAGTCATGTCAGCAAATTATCAGTCATCACAGTCTAAAACTACTATTGGTTCCAGTGGATCCGTCGTCGTTCTGCGAGATGGTGAAGAATTGAATATACGTGATCCAATTGGTCCTGTACCAATCAAGGGGAGGCCTAGAGCTGCATCCAGGCTTAAGTCTGGTTTTGAAGATTCTCTATATCAGAAGGAAGTGAAGCATCGAAGATGTGGTAACTGTCAAGAGCTGGGCCATTACAGGACTGGTTGTCCATTACTGGTATTAAATTAAACCTGTTATACAGTTCTTTCTAATGATTTATGTTTAAATTCTTACTTTTTCTTTTAATGGCAGAAGAAGTAGGTTCGGGTTGCGTCCACCTAGAATGAATAAAGTGTTCATTTTGATAGTTTCAGTCATGAACTGCGACCAAGGTCGCACAGTGCAGAGAGATTCATGTCGCATGTTGCCACTGGCGTGTCATTATAAGCAGACTTTAATATCATTTTTCACTTCTACTGTACTTTTTTGTAAGTAGTTGTACTTTAGAGTTTCACTGTTACAAACTTGGCCTATATAGCTTACCTTTTAGTTACTTTAACGTAGACAGCGACTTTGGTCGCAAATATAAGCAGTGTATGGGGATAATTGCGACTGTGGTCGCAGTGCTTCTATGCCGGGAAATTGGTTTGTTGCTTTTAAAATTGCCCCCGTCTCTTGGTATATTATTATAACGTCTGAATATAGTTGAAATTTTCCGCACAAATATAATTTCGACAATTTTGCCCTATGTTCTTCTTTATTCCACTGAACATAAAGTAACACTGCGATCATGGTCGCATCCAGATTTGCACATTTGAATATTGACTTTCTCATTATCTACAACAGTTCCATGACTGCGACCAGAGTCGCAGTTGGCTGACGTTATTTTTTTCTGTCTTCGACAATAGTCGCAGCGTTCCCTTTTCATTTAATTTTAACATCCATTTTGACATTTTCTCCCTATGTTGTGCTTCAGTCCACTGAACATAAAGTAACACTGCGACCATGATCGCATGTTCATATTTGTCCATTAGAACGTTTTGTCTGGATGTCTACACCAGTTTCATGACTGTGACCAGAGTCGCAGTTGGCTGACGACATATATATATATATATATATATATATATATATATATATATATATATATATATATATATATATTATATATATATAATATATATATATATATATATATATATATATATATTTAATTTTAACATCCATTGTGACATTTTTGCCCTATGTTCTGCTTCGGTCCACTGAACATAAAGTAACACTGCAACCATGATCGCATGTTCATATTTGCCCATTTGAACGTTCTGTCTGGATGTCTACACCAGTTTCATGACTGCGACCAGAGTCGCAGTTGGCTGACGACATATATATTTTAATTTTAACATCCATTTCGACATTTTCGCCCTATGTTGTGTTTCTGTCCACTGAACATAAAGTAACACTGCGACCATGATCGTATGTTCATATTTGCCCATTTGAACCTTCTGTCTGGATGTCTACACCAGTTTCATAACTACGACCAGAGTCGCAGTTGGCTGACGACATATATATATATTTTAATTTTAACATCCATTTCGATCTACCATATGAATAAAATTTGTGACAAAGGTACAACATTTCAACCAAGATTAAGTAGTAAAAATTATAATTCACACAACTAACATTAGAAAATAGGCTTATATATTTATAAAAAATCGAAATACAAATTTTAAAGTTCTAATCTACTCGTTCTCGTCATCACCATCATAATCAGATTCGTCCTCAATATTATGACTGTGTTCGTCTTCCGTATCGCTTTCCGTCTCTTCCACCTCTTTACCACAATCTCCTCTTCGCTTTCTTCCTCTTCACGGCAGTATTTTGGTTCATCATTGAACTCGCAGAACGGGTCGTCTGTATCAAGCTCATCCTCTGACCCGTAGCGAGGTATCGATTCAGAACTATACATTTAATTATCATTAGATGATTGGCTTCTTTTCGGTGAAGACGGTGGAGAAGACATTTTTGAATCTGTTTCCGAATATTGAAAGAAACGTATTTGAGCAAAACCTATTTAGTATGTTTATAATCCTGTAATGATGACCCTTTATATATTTTTAATCCCAGAATTTCAAAAGGTTTAAGCTCTCAAATGACGTGAACATGTCCCAAATTTATTTTCTGCCCCTTCCCATAAATTGTATACTTTTCAGATGACTGTTCAGTTCTCGAAAACAGTTAAAAAGTTAACACAGTCTTACATCAAGTTACTTTGTACTTTGAACACGTGAAGATTATTATTATTTTAATATCTTATGGTAGAAAAATGCAGGGAGGATTATGCTTACGATAACATAAATTAATGAAGTTAATTAAATTAAACATATATAAAGGGCTATGTGTACAAAAACTTTGGTCTCCCGATTATGGAAGTGCGACCACAGTCGCATAGGGAACTGATAAATGATTCAGTAACTGCGACCGCGATTGCTGTCTCGATTACAGTATCGCAATATAAGAAAATGATGTAACTCAAACGGTCATGACTGCGACTTTGGTCGCAGTACAACTTCTGAACTCATGTTTGTTTCTAATATCAATAGAATTAGTAAATTGCACTGTGTAACAGAAGTAGATTGGAAATAAAGAAATCTCAATGGATTTTATGATAAATAAATGTATAAAAATGTTTATAAATTAAATTAATAAAACAAAGAGATCAATGAATTGCATTTATTTTTACATTTATAATAAAAATTGAGGTACATCAATGAA
Source organism: Agave tequilana (assembly GCA_038442645.1). NCBI lineage: Eukaryota > Viridiplantae > Streptophyta > Magnoliopsida > Asparagales > Asparagaceae > Agave > Agave tequilana. The sequence continues at coordinate 26,758 of JAVJIF010013605.1, read as the reverse complement.
TTGTCAACTGTCAGTCTTCAAATATCATCCTTCTTATAATTTCTGTTTCTTCATCCCAACTTTTCTCTCTATCTGCAAGTATCATGTATGCAAGCTCACTTCTTAGTCTCTGTACATCGGCAGCCGTAATAGTATCAATAGCTGATGGACTACCAAATGTTATACTTTTCATGTACTTGCATACATATACAGCGCAATCAACACTGAAAATTGTACAGAGTAATCATTAAATGAAATTAGATTTCTGTACTCAAAAAAAGTAGAAAATATGATAGGTAAACGTCACCAAAAATTAAATACCTGTTTGCTTATTGGGGGCATCTTGTGTATTTTATATTTATTTTTTTCATTAATTTATTGAAATCAATTTTAAAAATCTGTAATAACCTTTCTTTCTGCAATGTCAATAGAAAAAAATATCAGTATTAATCAAATTAAATGCAAGTATTGAGTAATCGAAATATTGAAATTCAACTCACCATTATTCTTGCATCTCTTTGATAAAGCTTTAATGTACTACTTGATTTTTCAGTTGGGACCAAAGAGTTGTAAAAAATTCACTCTTCTGTATGGCAATCAAATACCAATAAGGTCCAGTGAAATCCGGGATCGTTGGCACTGTGTTTGTGATTGATCGGAAGAACATGTACTGCACATCAACTGTCCAGTTTTTTAACAGCTGCTTGATGAAATAATCTTCAAGATCTCTACTTTTAGATACAACACCGTGCTGTAAAAACAAAAAAATAAATTTCAAAATGAATTCAAAGTATAAAAAACATTATGAAAAACACATATTATTACGACAAGACAACAGACTGCGATCATGGTCGCAGTGCTTTTTGATTAACATACTTTACGCTGCGACCTTGATTGCCATCACCGGTATCTATGTTTAATTTTTAAGCATTTCTTATGAACCCCGTCTTTTATATTAATATATGCTGCGACCAAGGTCGCAGTGTTGTTATTGATTAAGACTGTCAGCAACTGCGATCTAGGTCGCATCCTTTCATTACTAAAATGATATTCGTGGTGATTAATTTAATCATCGACTGCGACCTAGGTCGCAGTACATTCGTTAGCTACCCGTCTTTTATATTAACATGCATAGCGACCAAGGTCGCAGTATTGTTATTGATTAAGACCGCCGCTAGCAACTGCGACCAAAGTCGTAACCTTCATTACTAAATTGATATTCGTGGGGATTAATTTAATCATCGACTGCGACCTTAGTCGCAGTACATTCGTTATGCCTTATCAGCAGTAAAGACTACTAGTAGAATATTTAACGTTAAAAAATTTAATTCACTAAATTAATTAGGAAATTGATATTTCAATTAATGGTAAAGGAGAAAATAGATGTTTACCCAAGCTTCGCTCCGAAAGAATATACTTTTTAGTCCTCCTCTTTTCTTTAGATGCTTCATGTAGAAATGAATTATATTCGCATCTAACTCTCTACTGAACATCAAGTCCTCAATGTCATTTTTCGCAACAATGATTCCGTTGTCGGTTTCCTGATATGCAGTAGAATTGTAAGATATTCAAAACAAAGTTAAGAATTATATTGTTCTTATATAATTATCTAATAGTTTTTGATATGATTTAAAATAAAATTAATTAACTTACTTAGAGAAGGCCTTGTCCAAGAAATTTTTTATGAGAACTTGTTGATGGGGCTGCAGAATTCTGTATGCTGTGGTTTCAGTCAATTTCCTAGTTTTTGACTGAGTGTCAGAAATCTGTTTGTTGCTGAAACCAGTGGCAGAAGTCTGAGCCGCAGGCTGTGGAAGAGTATGTTCATTAATTTTCTTTCTCTGTTTTGGATAAATGAAGTCGGAGTCATCGTGATCACTTTCAGCGCGCTTGCGTTCTTTGACTCCCCTTTCTATCGTTCCTTTAGAGTAATCCAAAACTTTTCTTTTTAACGATTGCTTCTGAGTCGGATGTTCTTGAATTTGTTCTTTAGAAGCTCTATCTTTTTGGAGTTCAAGCATCTGTTGAATTATATTTAAAGAAAAACAGGAGAAATCTTCCCCAGAAATATTTACTATAAATTCAGAACCCTTGATTTCATCCTCTTCCAATTTTTTTCTTCTTCTCTTCTGCCTGCTTCTCCATCTGCTCCCTCATCCTTTTCTGCTGCTTCTCCTCTTCTCCCTTCCTTCTCCTCTCCTCTTCTTTCATCCTCTCCTTCCTCTCTTCCCCTCTTTCTTCCTTTTCTCTTGCCTCTTCTTCTCCTCCTCTAACTTCCTCATCTTCTCCTTTTCCTGCTCCTCCTCTTCTTTCCTTCTCTTCTCCTTCTCCTTCGTCTCCTCTTCCCTCCTCCTTTTCTCCTGCTCCTCTTCCCTCCTTCTCTCCTCCTTTTCCTTCTCCTCCTCTTCCCTCCTCCTCCTGTCCTGCCCCTCCTCTTCCCTCCTCCTCTTCTCCTTCTCCTCCTCTTCCCTCCTCCTCCTGTCCTGCCCCTCCTCTTCCCTCCTCCTATCCTCCTTTTCCTGCTCCTCCTCTTCTCTCCTCCTCTCCTCCTTTTCCTTCTCTTCCTCTTCCCTCCTCCTCCTCTCATGCCTCCTCTTCCCTCCTTCTCTTCTCTTTTTCCTTCTTCTCCGCAGCAGTGGCTGCTCTCAGCAGCTTTTCTTCTTCTTCTTTCACTTTTAATTTTCTCTGCTGCTTTTAATTTTTTTTTCTCTCTTCTGTCTCTTCTTTTTTCTTTAATTCAGCCTTGAGTCTGTTCTCAGTCTCCATTTTTTCAATTTTTCTTTCTATCTGATAAATATATTCTCTCAAGTACTAATTTTGATTCCTCAAAACTTTAATTTTTTCAGCTTGTTCATCCCGTGGTGGTGGCAAATAACCTGCAATAGTTGGTTCTTGCTCACTCGTTCATTCCTCAACTATTTCTGCTGCTTCTGGCTCCGCTTCCGCCGGGATGTTAGCTTCATTATGTGTATGTTCTTGTTCTTGTTCTTCTTCTTCTTCCTCCTCTTCTTCTTCAATAGGAAGGCCAATCATATTCTTTCTTCATTAGAGATGTTAGCCATTCGACACAAAATCTGAAAAAAAATTAAACTTAAAACGATATAGAAATCTTATAGTTTTACCGGAGATGAATAAAACATTTACTATAATAGTTAATAAGGAACTGCGACCTAGGACGCAGTTATAAGCATTACGTCAGTCAAACAATCAAACTCTGCGACAATGGTCGCAGCACAAAATAATGAAATAATTATAACTGCGACCATGGTCGCAGTTTATTTATAACTATTTATCAAAAGAATGCGACCATGGTCGCACACAATTGTACTGCACATAAAATGAACTGCAACCAAGGTCGCAATCCATTTAAATTATTAAAATTTTAATCAACAGTATATAGTATTAAATATTTAAAAACTTACGATATGTGAGTCAAGCTCATTTAGATTAACTTCAAGCAGAGCTCTGCTAATGTTTTGGAGGTCCCATTTTACTGCGCGTGGGGTTTTGTCCTCCAAACCAGACCTCGGCTAAAAAATAAGAGCCCTCTCACAGAGCCAACACTGCAAAGTGTATAATTAAATTAGTTTACACAAATATTCACAAGATATCGGGAAGTTTCATACAATGTTTGCCAAATTTGATATTCATACTTATAATAATTTGCACGGAACATCCTTACAGCTCGTACGTGGTGTGCCTGAAGATGTCCATTGACTCAATCAGGAATTGCCAAACAGTTTTAACCCAGCATATTGTCCTCATCAGCTGCATATTGGCAATCTGTTCTACAATATACCACAGCATCGTGCATTTACTGCCAGAAAAGAATAGAGTGGCCGACATGTATAGGATGATTATTGTCGTAAAGTCTTGAGCTGCAAGTCTTTGTCTATCTCTTATAATTTCATTTAAAGTCACTTGCTGCTCAAGCTATTCATCTTTGGTCACATTTAATTCACTCCTCCTTCTTTTCTTGACCAGAAGATCATCCAAACCTTCTTCAATAGATACTTTCGTGATCTTCTTTATATTAGAGAAATAATATTTTATAACCCCTCTGTCCTTCATTGTACAGGTCTTATTCATAATAAACTCCGCCCCAATGATAGGTAGACCAAAGTTAGGGCAATATCCTCCACTGTTAACTCAATTTGTTTGCCCCCAATTCTAAAGGTCCTTGTATTCCTATCATACTGGTCTAAAATTCTCAGTACACTAATGTTTGATTTTAGACCTTTTTCACCTCCAAATTCCTCATTGTAGAAGGCCATGAAGATTGGGTCAAATGGGGTCTTCTTGATCGCATCTATGAAATCGCTCTGAATGTGCTTTTGGAATTTCTTAATGAATTCGCACATAGGTTTTAGGCTCGATCTCAGAGGAAGAACCTTCAGTTGTTGTTTACCTATAGATGAAGAAACATTAAAAACTTTAGTTTAATGTTTATTTAAAAATTAAAAGGGAATAAAAAACAAATAATTTTTAAAAACACTGCGACCAAGGTCGCATACATATACAACGCAAATTTAAACAACTGCGACCCAGGTCGACAGAGAAGGGAATGAAAAACAAATGATGTTTAATATACTGTGACCAAGGTCGCATAACTCTACAACGCAAATTGAAACAACTGCGACCCATGTCGTCAGAAAGGGGAAAGAAAAACAAATGATTTGTAAAAAACTGCGACCAAAGTCGCATACATCTAAAACACAAAGTTAAACAACTGCCACCCAGGTCGTCAGAATAGGGAATGAAAAATAAAGGATATTTCATATACTGCGACCAAAGTTGCATACAACTACAACGCAAAATTAAACAACTGCAACCCATGTCGTCAGAAAATGGAATGGAAAACAAATTATGTTTAATATACTGCGACCAAGGTCGCATACATCTACAACGCAAAGTCAAACAACTGCGACCCAGTTAGACTGAAAGGGTATGAAAAAAGTAAATAATTTTTAAAACGCTACGACCAAGGTCGCATACATCTGCAACTCTAATTCAAACAACTGCGACCCAGGTCGACATAAAGTGTTTGAAAAAAAAAATAATTATTAAAACGCTAAGACAAAGGTCGCATACATCTACAACGCTTTCCAAACAAATGCGACCATGGTAGACAGAGAAGGAAATCAAAAACTTGAAAAAAATTGGACCTTTGTCGCTGTGTTACAAAATTTATAAATTTAAAAAGGTATTCATGATCTCAAGTTTGAGAATCTCTCTCTTATTTGCGACCATGGTCCCAAGTTTTAAAAAAAAAGTGACAGAAACGGAATCAAATCTGAAAAAAAATATAACTATTAAAATCCACAAACCCTAAAAAAAATTTGCTTTTGTTTGCCCATTACCTTTTTCCGCGGATGATTTCTTTGGATCCATATGTAGCAAATATATTTTTAAAAACTGAGAAAATTTGTGAAACAATAGAACTTATCTCTTCAGAATGATCAGGTGAAATTTTAGATCTCTAAATTTTTTTGAAAGGAAATATTTTATATAAGGTAAAAAGTTGTGAGGGAGGGTATTTTCGTCAATACAATGTTGAGGTGACTGATAGTAATTTAGGCGGGATTTCTCAGGTTTTTGTCCGCCAAAATTAATGACAATTTCGTGGCTATTATGTTGCCAGTCCCGCCGGCTGAGAAACTCTCTTAGCCCTCAGTTGAGGTACAGTAACCCCTATATATATATATATATATATATATATATATATATATATATATATATATATATATATATATATATATATATATATATATATATAAGTTCGCGTTGCCAATCACGGTCGAACCAAAAGCGTCCTCCGTTAGCGCTAGCGTCACGCGCTGATGTGTCGCCGACGTGACCTGTCAAAGGCCAATTTTTGGAATTATTTTTGACACAGGTCATTTTTTAGAATTATTTTATAAAATAATATTTTTTTTGAAAAAATTGCCCAAAAAACATCACAAAAGTTTTAAACTCTTTCTCTACTCCACCCTTTTAATTCAACCATAGCCCCATTTTTTTTTATAATCTTGGTCACTATCCTAAACTTCACTTCTAACACAAATATGTTACATTTCGCATCCAATTCATATCATTAAGTTGTTGAACTGAGAAACCGAAATATACTGGAGATTTGTTAAATGTGACCTGAAAATTAACCTTGCGTATGGTTGAAAACTAATTCTGCTTTGATGGAGCGTTGTATCAATGGCATCAACTAACATATATCTTTATCACCTATATTGATAATAACATAAAAATAGTATAACTCATGTTGATTATAATAACACAATGTTTATATATATATATATATATATATATATATATATATATATATATATATATATATATATATATATATATATATATATATATATATAGAGAGAGAGAGAGAGAGAGAGAGAGAGAGAGAGAGAGAGAGAGAATGTAAATCAGCTGACATAGGAGGCAACTCCCTCCTATGTCGCACTCAAAAATCAATTTCCCGAGTGAATTGTCAAGATCCGACCGTACATTATCATCTTCATATTCTAAGATATATACATATAAAAAATCAAGTGAATTGAAGTTTATTTACTCCATTTTCTTTGGGTTCAAACATTAACGGTTTTTTAACAATAGAACAAATGGAACGATTAGACCAATGAGTAAACGAACTTCAAATAACTTGATTATATATATATATATATATATATATATATATATATATATATATATATATCTTAGAATATGAAGATAATAATGTGCGGTCGGATCTTGAAAATTCACTCGAAAAATACGATTTTTGAGTGCGACATAGGAGGGAGTTACCTCCTGTGTCAGCTGATTTACATTTCTCTCTCATATATATATATATATATATATATATATATATATATATATATATATATATATATATATATATATATATATATTTCAGACTATTTTCGATCATATTAATAAATATTCATGTTATATTATAATTGGATAATATCATAAAGGTGACACCGTTGAGTGCTAGGCATAGATAATGTTACAGTGCTAAAACAATTCCTATATATATACTGATTGTTAGCATATGTATATTGTATCACTGGTAATTAAACATACATTATATAATATCGTGATTGTACTACTATTCTAGTATATATTTCTATTTCCTTCAATTTACCACTCATTACGTCCCTGGGTTTGCTTGCCCAGGTTGGAGATCTGCAATAATGTAGTATCAGATATTTCACTAAATACATAAAGGAAATTCATCATCTATACTATTCATAGGTATTTTTATTATTTATTCTATTTTCTTATTTATTCCTATTTCCATAAGAATCTTATGATCCTTAACCCTTCTTTTTATAGGTATTCTTATATTTATTTATGCTAGAACTATCGTGTACACTGTGTTATTTCATGTACTGAGGCTTACAGTACATACGTGAGGGTATTTTCGTCCTGCGTAAGTACGTCACCGTAATGTCTCCGTACCTGCGGGAGCCGAGTGTTACCAACACAAGAAATAACAAATGCTTCTTTGCTCAACATGCGGATGGAGGCTTGTGCATCTCAAGCACCTTCTTCCAGGATCTCCTCCCCCCACCTCCCTGCATTCTTCTTGGATGTAAAGAGCTGGGCGCGATCAGTAGCAGTAACAAGGCAGTGAGCGTTGGGCAAGTGAGCGAGATCGGCAAGGGAGAACTCGTCTCCAGCCAGAAACCTGCACTCACTCAGGCGATGCTCGTAGACATCATGCACCTTTTTTAGTTTCCGCTCGCTCTCTCTCTGATTGCTGCTGCATCTTGCTTCAGCTTCATTTGAGGGAAGAAGATCAGCTGGGCTACCAAAGTTGAGCTCGGGGGTTGAAGCTCTGAGACTCGACCTCCAACCACTGGTCTATCGCTGCTCGCGGTGTTAGTCCACCTTCTGCACTGCCCGTCAAGCTTGTGTTTTCTTTGGCTGCGTATTTATCGCAGATATAACGGCAGATGATTGCTCTGGATTCTGCATCAAATGTTATGAGATTGGTTAACATCAAATTTTGATAGGATTGACAGATTAGATTTGATTGAAATGACAAAGAATTCAGTGTGTAAAATGTTGAAGTTTCAGAGAGGTGAAAGTTATCAGTTTAAAGGTATTAAATTTACTGTAATTTTCATCAAACTGGCAAGTTAAATCAAATGTAGAATGATATTTCACTAATAACTATAGATGTTAAGATACTCTCAAAAAAAAATTACTCTAAAAAAAATTTATTCATGTTAATATTTTTTTTGAGATAAAACTGTGAAGTAAAAAGGCACCGGCGTCTCATTAACAAGTGTTCAACGAAACATACTCAAGCGTCAAGGATGCAAACATGTCTCTCACACATAATTTGCTCCAACAAAAGAAAAAGAAAAAAGAAAAAGTCGAAATGATTTGGGAACTTCTCATTTCGAAGTGTAATAGAAACCATATAGACGAAATGATTTGGGAAACTCAATCACAGTGATTGCTGGAATATGAAATTTTCAGAACATTTTTTATGTTTTATCTCAGACATCATAGAACATGAAAGGAAACAATGAACAAATGATTTTCAGAGTTCATAAAAAATAAAAATGAAAAATGAAAAAAATGAAAAAATAAAAAAAAATCAATGGGAAAACTAAGTGAAATTCAGCTAGCAACCAAAATTATGGGCATAAATCAAATTCAACCATGGATTTCCTCTGTTGTACGGAATTCTGAAAAGTGTTATCAGAAAAAGGAATTGGCTATGTGTTCTTTTTCTACAACATTTTAAAATAATAAACTCCTGTGGAAATTATTTATAAAATGTTGCCAATAAATAAAGGGTCAAATTAACAGAGATCAAAAGCTTACAGACGAAAGAGAGTGATGGTGTCATCCTGAAGTACAGGAACTTGGCCAAAAGGCTGTAAATAGCAAAATAGAGGGTCAGAATCTCAGAGAGAGAGAGAGAGAGAGAGAGAGAGAGAGAGAGAGAGAACCTGAGTTTGAGGAAGTCAGGGGACTTGTGCTGGGCTTTGGAGAGGTTGATGGGTACGAGCTGAAACTCAACCTCCATTTCAACAAGGCAGGCCAAAGCTCTCGACACTGCGGTTGAAAATGGCGGCCCATAAACCTTCAACCTCCCCATTGCTGCTCTTGCTTGCTTCTCTGCTCTCTGATGAAGCTTAGAAGAAGCAGGAGATAACTGAGAGAGAGACAGAGAATGACCACTAGTGAATTAAATTGTCGTGTGTCCGATGGTGACTGATATGGTTGGCTGGTTTTTTGACAACGTGTCCAGCGCCAACCCCTCGGATTTTCTCCTCTTTTTCTTTCCCTTTTGCCGTGGTCTCGTCTTCAACTCAAGATTTTCTCGTCACTGAGCGAGGCTCAGCGCCGACAATGTGTATGAACATGAAGATATGCATGTAATTTTAGATACAAGAAATGTTTATAGGCGAGTTCTAGTTTCCTGGTTGTTGTGCGCCGATGACAACAACCAACAGAGGATCTCACAAATCTCCAAGTAAAAAGAACACCCAAACAGCACAAATAATCACCAGAAGAAAGCACAAATTGCAAACACACGATTTTAACGAGGTTCGGCCTCAACACCTACGTCCTCGGGGCAATCAGAGAGAGATTTAATTACTTTTGAAGAAGATTACAATTGCTAGCAGCCTCTTTGAATGCAAGAGAGCTCCAGCAGTTCCTTCTCAAGGATCTTCTACAAGATTCTTAACCCTAGAAAATAATAGCAGCCCTTAAATACCCAGATTTCCGGAACAGCAGATTTCCGCTCAAACCCGACTGTACGGTCGACCGACCTCCACCTCGGTCGACCAGTCGGTCACCCGAAAATAACAGAGAGTTGGGCACTTACAGTCAGGCATTTCGGTCGACCGGGCGGTCGACCGCTCTCTGACCTTGTGCACGTTGTGCATGTGCGGTCGACCAGGCCGGTCGACCTCTGAGCCTGTTCTGCTGCTGCTGCTTTCTTCTGTTGCTGTTTCCCTTCGTCTTCGTCGTCGACTTCCTTGGCGATCACTCGACGACCCCTCGACGATTCATGTCAACTTCCTTGGCAATATTCTCTCTTTCCAACAATTCTCCACCTCGGCGAAGATTTTCCAAATCTGAGCCGATCTCCAACGAACCCCAGTCTTTCACCTGGCGAAATCGACACACGATCTCGGCGAAATCGACACACGATCTCGGCTTGCGCACACCGGACGAAATCGACACACGATCTCGGCGAAATCGACACACGATCTCGGCTTGGAATCTTTAGCTCAGCTATCCACTGGAACGCACCACACATGCCTTCCGTATACTTCACCTTAGGAGAATTTTCATACATGCCGATTACCAACATGGCTTCTACTCCGCAACTTCACGACCTCATGAAGACTTCCTCACGAGCCAACACTGACTCTCCAACTGACTAGCTCTATCTAGTCTTCCTGTCTTCCACTGACGGTCCACCAAGTCTGTGTAGAGCCCACCAAACATTCATCGGCTTCAACTGGATGCACATCACTCCTTATGCAAGCTCAACATCTTCTCTCCGGAAGATCACCTGTTCCTCGAGATCACAACACCTCACCACCACGTGAAGTCGAACTGGCCACAACACTTCACCTCTACGTGAAACCTCTCCACCTCTACGTGGAGTTCCATCGGCCATAACTCTTCACCTCTACGTGAAGATCCAAACAGCTTCTCGAGAACCCAAATAGCTCCATAAGAGTTGCATCACCATATGGCTGCGCCTTTACGGCTGCCTACGTACCTTTGCCCAAAAGGATCAAGCCAACCGTAGTTCATTTAAGATGAGCTTCATCAAGCTCAAGCACTGGTACCTCTATTTGCAGCAGTGAACCTGTCTGACCGAGTCATATGAACCTCTTCCCGACCATCATGGAGAACAACAGCCTTCAACTTCAGCTTGTCACGATCACAAGCTTGAGATTCATGCTTCTTTCCCCACAAGCGTGGTTTCACCTTTGTTCCTATAGCTGCAAACAACTCGACATTCTCAACAATGTCGTCAACCTGTTCAGCATCACCTTTGGTATCATGAACTCCACCCGGTGTCACCTCCGCTGAAGTATCTTTTGATGCCGAACCAACAGGAGATGATGGAGTAGCATCAACCTCCACCCGCTGCGATCCTTCCTTGGTCTTCGTCCTCTCCACCTGCTGAGAGACGGTGGACTTCAACATTGAAGTCTCTCCAAAAGTGACATGCCTGCTCATCACGATCTTCTTGTCTTCTGGGTCCCACAACCTGTAGCTGTTTCCCTTAACGCCCAAATAGACAAACCTCTTTACTCGTGGATTCACCTTGCCATTCTTGGCACTGAAGTAGGCCGGACTTCCAAACTCCCACAGTAAACAATGATCTTGAGCAGCTTTCCCAGACCAAATTTCCACGGAGCTTTACCTCCAATCGCAGTCGATCTGTTTATGAGATGGCTAGCATACTCGGTCGTCTCAGCCCAAAACGACCTGTCTAATCCTGCATTAGACAACAACCTCCGAACCTTCTCCAGCAAGGGACGGATCACTTCTTTAGCCAACCCATCTGTACCTGTTGTGAAGTGAGTTGCAATACCTGTGTTCTGGCCAAATCGTAGGAACTGGTACATGTCCTTTCTAACATTACCAATATAAAGCTCCTTTATCTTCCTACCTATCTGCCTCTCCATTCTTCCTCTCCACTTCACCACCACATCTAGGGCTTCACCCCTTTGTCTCATGGGATATATCCAAACCTGCCTAGATGAACCATCAATAAATGAGACAAAGTACCTGTGACCTCCAAGCGATGCCGTCTTAGCAGGTCCCCAAATGCACATGTGACACTGTACGCGCCGGAAAATTTGGTGGTCGGAGAAAGTGGTTTTAGCTGTAAAAGATTTCCTTGATTCAAGCGAAACGATTACAACCAAAGAACTACTCTTCCCTCTTTTTCAGTTACAAGGGAGGGAGGATGTCTGAATCTTCCCTTTGTTTAAGGCTGGGTTCTTCGTGTGGCGATGGAGAGTGAATCTTGTTCTCCGTTGACCAGATGACCGTCCTGGACCGTCGGGGGTCTTCTCTTCGGTCGGTAGAAAGAGTAACTCAGCTCAGTCTACCAAAACTCTCAAAGAGGAGGTAGGCGAAGAGCGGCTAGTACTCAGTAAGCTCGCTGAAGAGTCTCCTCCCTCTGTCTGTTGTTGAAGTCGTGCTTCCCTCTTGATGATCCTCTTGCCTGGATTCGATCGATCTTGATGATGCCTTGACCTTCTTAATTCTCGACCTTTCCAAAGCTTCGATCTTATCAAAAACTTCTTTTCCCCTCATAGCAAACAAGGCTATTTATAGGGGTCTCAGGGGGTGAAGGTGCCTCCTGAAAACGCTCCCGAATGAGGGGCCACTACCCGCTACATGCGCGGTGACTGGCCCCGCAATCAGGGCAGTTGCAACTGAGACGCGGGCGTTGGGCCGAACGCGCCTTGAAGTTGAGACGCGGGCGTCGAGCCAACGCGCCTTAATGCTGAGACGCGAGCTTCGGGCCCTCACGTCTGGACGCTGAGGCGCGGGCGTCGGGCCGACGCGCCTTGATGTCGAGACGCGGTCTTTGGGCCGACGCGTCTGGACGTTGAGACGCGGGTGTAGAGCCAACGCGTCTTAATGCTGAGACGCGGGCCTCGCTTCCTCGCGTCTAGAGCTTGAGACTGCTTCCTTAATGGCTGGTCTGTTAGTCATTTTTAGACAGCCTACAGAACCCCCTCCAAAGTTTCTGATATTCCGCAGTTGAATGGGACGGATTTCGGATACTTTGGATCTTAGCCGTGTTCGCGTTTATGACTGGACTGTTGATGCTTCGGGCTTGATCTTATCTGGAATTGGTCTTCGTGAGTGTACTGTTGAACTCTTTGAAGCCGTCAGAGTTGATCGTGTTGAGTGTCTAGATACACAGTCTAGACCTCCCCGATTGCTTTTAGTCTGTCACGGGTGCGCTTTTGGCCGAGAGTGGTTGGTTGTCTGTTTGCGTCAGTGTACTGTTGAACTGACTTTGCAGAAGCAGGAGACTGGACGCAGGTTCCTTTTTGAAAAAGCAGGGACTGCTTTAAAGACGCGACTTCTTAGCGAGACGCGATGTTTGGCCTGTTTGAGGGGACGCGGACTTTGGAGAGACGCATCTCTTGAAATGCAGACGCGATTTTCTGGATGCATTTATGATGATGCTGACGGGGCATGTCCACCGAAGAGCTGCGTACTTTGGGGCGCGCGCCTGTGCCATGTCATGATTACGCCGCCAGCTGGCCTGGGGAAACGGCAAGATTTCGCCATTTGGCGCGCGGATCCCCCGGTTCATTAAATGAACTGCTCCACGTGTCAACTTCTGACTTGTGGCGGGGTCGCGACGCATGATCTTCCCTGTTCAAACAATGATTTGGCTCCACGCGTCAGGCAGCGATTCGCTGCAGCGTTTATTGGGCCAAACGCTGCGTATCTTCGAGAATCTCCGTGCCTATAAAAGGCAACAGTTGGAGAGATGTATCTTCTTCTCCGAACGAACGCATTCTCTGAGAAAAAGAACTTCCTTCTCTGTTCAACTATTCATCTCCTCGCTCGGATTTCTTGATCTTCAATGGCTCCCAAGACGAAACCGACTGCATCGACCTCAAGGGCGACCGTCGCCGAGGCTGAGAGAGATGCTTCCTCTGCGCAGGAGGGTGTTTTCCGAGGTAAAAATGCACCTTCGGTGTGGGTTCCGCCATTAAAACATGTTCATAGAACCCTAAGGACCTTTAACACAAGATCGTGTTTGATTCTCGGACGCTGTCCTTGAGATGATAACCGGGGCGCGGGCCTGATGATCCGACGCTGGTGAACTCTGCACTCTGGGTCCTTCACTTAGAATATTTCTAATTGTGAAGGTCTCTGGACGCGATTTGTAGAACGCGGATTTGATCCATGCGTTCTGTGCCGCGTTTTGTGCCATCAGGCGCTGGCGTCTGAGTCCAAGCACTTTGAAATTTCACAAGTCTTGGTTTGCAGAACGCGGATTTGATCCTTGCGTTCTGTGTCTTCAACCGCCGATTTTGTAGAATCTGGCGTTTGAGTCCAAGTACTTAGAATTTTCATAAGTCTTGGTTTGCAGAACGCAGCTTTGGAGGTCTGGACGCGGATTCGAAAAATTCCTGCGTCCAGTATCTCTTCTGCGTTTTGGTGCAAGTTCGCAGGTCTGGACGCGGATGATAACTCCTGCGTCCAATGTCTCGGCTGCGTTTTGAATTATGAACACTTAGCGTCTTCCCTTATTTTTGGCAAAGTATCTGACCAAGTGTCTTTTTCTTTTGCAGTGCCGCATGTTTCAGGTTCACTCGCCAAGATGCACCACTTTGGACGCGTAGGTGGTGCCGACCACCGTCTGACTTTTGCACTGCGAAGGACCCTACCTGTGACTGCTGACAGGTCGCCAGTTCGTAGGGAAATGATTGCCCATGTTGATGAGAGGACTTCTCGGGTGCTCATGACCGATGCAGTCTTCGCAACGGATACCCACATCAAGCTGGAGAAGCCTGCTTTCTTCTTTGGAGATCATGTCAGCGACGGTGGCAACCCAATGTATGACGGGAATTACAGGTGGCTCCGTCAGATAGGGGAGAGGAGATACTTCCTTCCAGCCATGGAGAGGATGCTCCCGTTGTCTTATCTCCAACATCTGTCCGTCCTTCGGAAGATGAGTGGGACGTGTCCCGGGATATCTCTGAGATTACCCTTGGGAATTTTAAATCCCAGAACGTATACCGTCATGATTGCCATGACCGGGCGGTCCTCGGCTTGTTTCCCGGGTCACGCAAGTCTGAGCTTCCAGTCGGAGAGATCCCGCAGCTTGCCACCACCTTCCTCAACTCGTTCATAGAAGCAGAGGGTGATTATCCGGCCAAGTTCCATTTGCCAGGATGGGTCCACTCCACGGAGAATTCTTGGTGGGGCAGGATGGTGGGTTTCGCCCTCTCCGATCTTGGAGATCTGCTTGAGCACGTGGGATTATACTCAGCAGTCAGGGCCGTACAATGGGGCATCCCAATGAGCTCTCACAACTTCTTCGGGATCTTGGAGCGCTACAACCCTCAGACGGGGACATTCTTTACCCCGGTTGGAGAAATGGGCCTTGCACTGCATGAGTTGCATGAGGTCTCGGGGCTGGTGATGGGGGAGTTCCCTTATGAAGAATATGTCCCGACTGCTAGGGAGCTTGACCTTATAAAGAAGGATTCCCCTGAGGTGTACGAGACCTATTGGGAAGTGATGTGCCACTTCCATATTTGTGGTCAGGTAACCGGTTGGAGGACGCATGGAGTTAGGCATCTATCCTGGGCCAATACTTATTCAGCAATGTCAGCAAGAAGGATCATTCGATAACTCGACTGGCTCCCCTCTCTGAACAGGGAGTTGACGACATGGTCGCACAAGCTTCTGAGGGCTTTTACACCACTGGGTCGAACGAGGACGGCTTCGAACCTGATACGCTTTTCGAAAGCTATCATCATCGGGCCCGGGCTTCTATCTCTAGTCGAGCGCTGTTGGCGGGCTTCTTGATGCTGTGGTTGAAGCGTTGCGTGGTACCTACACGGCCACATGAAGTCATTATTGCCGACGTGGTGTACCCAGCAGTGCTCCTGGCCCATGGCCGTCCTATAGCCCTTCTTCCGGCCGTGGCGGCTGGCATTCAGAGCGGGTTGCGGGCGCTAGCCAAGAGACTATGCGAGGCTCCAAGGACTGTCGACTCTCAAGGCAAGCCGTATGTTGACTCAGAGGGAAACCCGACGGCAAGGCGCCCCAACCCCCGAATGGAGTTGCCTTACACGTATCTCATGGCCTGGTACGTGATGCATTGCCCTTCTCTGATGACAACGGCGCGTGGGAGTACGAGTCCTGTCCCTTTTGTGAGGCGGCTGGAAAACTCGGATTGGAGTGACACCTATATATATTATATTCGGAGACGTCTCTCAAATGCCGCCAATTACCAGCTCAACCGCTGCTTCCCTGGGATTCCTGGTGCATCCTTTGGTGAGCAATTCACTGATTCTATAGGTCGGGATGACCTCACCCAACTGTCTGCGGGAGTCTTCCGGTGGTTGATCAATATACGACCAGGATATGTGCTGTTTCGCCAAGGGACTTCCTGCACTATCGAACCGTATATGCCAAGTCGTTTTGCCCGACAGTTTGGCTATGCTCAGCTTTATGTCGGCAATCCGAATACACAACTTGCCTTCAATGGGAATTTGTGCGAAGGTGCTCGAGCCTGGTATTATAGCGTGGCTGGGGGGACAGAGGCAACTTTCCGTTTGCCCGTCGAGGAGCCGAAGAACCTTACCAGCTTCACTTTCTGCACCTGGTATTCTCGGGTAAACCAGTCACCGGATTTTGCCCCCGGGTATACGGGTATTGAGGGCATTAATGCCTATCTCAAAACACAGTCGGAGTCTGGCAAGTGCTCGCACATGATCACCCAGTATTTAAAGGTCCAGAAAGAGCTGGAGAGAGCATCTCAGAGAGAAGCTGAGGGAGGCTCAAGAGAGGAGCTCCGAGTAACCCGGAGTAGAACCAAGCTAGGGCCACAGGAGGGGCCCTCTACCGCCAAGGCTCAAGAATTGGTGAGTAAGCGCTGTCGGGGTCCCACTTCAACTGCTGGTCCTGTTTCGAAGAGGGCTCGGAGGGATTTAGCAACAGAAGTCTCTCCCTCAGAAGGCATTTCTGCTGGAGTTGAGGACTGTCCTGAAGACCTCTTTATCATGGTTGAGGAACCGCCAGAGGATAAAAATCTCCCCGGTTTAATCCGTGCTCCTAGGTCGCACAGAGGGACCTGTAGGATTGCGGAAGAGGGGGAATTGGTTGACAAACCCACTATAGCTGACGAGGAAGAACAGCTCGTGGGAGGGAATGTCCAGATTCCAGGGTTCTCAGCTCGGTCCGAGCCTTCTTCTGCTCGTGAAGGGAGAGACAAGGCACAGCGGTCAGGGCCTCCTAGTGTCTTCATTTCCAGCGCTCGGATAATCGACCCTAGTCCTACCACTGGGGTGATTGGTGGAAAGGCCCCGGTCACCGAGGACCTTTGCGTTGAACTGTCGTCTTCCGCATCTGATACGGAAAGCGACTTTGAAGATAAAGTCGACTACGGCCATGAACCCGCTTTTCCTGACCCGAGTAAGTTCTCCCACATCTCGGAGGAGAAAATATACGGGGGTGAATCATCGACTGCGTTACCGCTGGCGATAATCCCTGCTGAAGGTATAACTTCCTCGCATGTCGAGGCGATGGAAACAGAGTTGACCCAGCCCAAGGGGATTGAGGCTTCGGCCGCTGAGATAACCTCGGAGGGGGTAGCTGTTGAAGTTGGGGAGCCTTCCCCTTTGCCAGGAGGGGAAATAACCATTGAGGCTGAGGAGGCTCTCACTCCGCCGGTGGAGAAGGCTACTGCTGAAGCTGGGGAGACTCCCATTCTACAGGACTTGACGCCTCTGGACCTCGAACCTAGTAAGGCAGCTCTGACTGAGGGGGCTCAGGTGGGGAGTCCGACGATCGGCACCCTTCCAGAAGGCCACACAGCTCAATCCTCGGTGGAAGTTTCTGAAGAGGTTGTGCTTACAACTCCTTCCTTGGTCGTGGAAGCTCCTGCAGAGGCAGCGCTCCAGGAAGCGCCAGTGGGTAGTCTTGCTCTTGCTACATCGACGGCCGGCACGGCTCTTGTGCGAGAAGACCCGCCCTATATCCTTTATCCCGTGACAGAAAAAGGGTCGGGAGACTTCTCCGGTGGTGAAGACATGGGGGAGCTGGCACGTCAGATGGTGCAACAATTCTTCACCTCGATGGGATCATGTATTGATCTCATCTTTCGTGGACACAGCACCTTCCAGTTCGCCCAGAGGCTTCTTGAAAATATGGCCATGAGCGTCGAATTGGCGGGAGGCCCTTCACTTGCCAGGGCATGCCTGCGGGTGGTAGAGCAACTTGGAGATAACCTGCGGGAGCTGGAATCTTTGGAAGATGCTGGTTCTTCCGGTGAGGCCCAGGCCATCCTGACTAGGCTCCTAGCTGCTCAGAAACGGGAGCGACAAGAGGCGGAGGCACAAATCGCTGCCGAGATCCGCGACCTTGAATATTCCAAGGCTGAATTTTAGAAATTAGCCGGAGATTCGAGGGAATCTGAGCTTAGTGTGCAGAGCACGGAGCAAGTCATCCTCAGAACTCGGGACATTATCGCCAAGGCGGAAGCTGTTCTTGCGCTAAATGAGGAGAAACTTGTCTCCCTCAAAAGGAGCTTGAGGAGCAACGGGCTGCTACGGCGCGAGCTGAAGAGAGTCTATCCCTACAATCTTTCAGGGTGGAATCTCTACGGATGCAGCTGGCTGCCAGAAATTTCTTATCTGAGGCGGAGCTGCGGGACCGGGCTATCATGGAGGCTGAGAGGACGCGCCAGCATGAGATTCACCGCCTTAGGGAACAAATCCGTTCCTTGGCGAACCAGGACATTTAGCCTTCTTTTCTTCTTCTTTTTTTTTATAAAGAAAAGGGACACTCTATTTATTAAGAGTGTTTGTATCCACTTCTATCATTTCTTGATATAATAGAAGTTTTCTTTAGAGCTTTTGTCCCAATTTCTTTGTCCTGTTGTGGATGAGTCCAACTCTTGATCACTAGTCGTGATTACTGAACCTAGGTAGGACTAAGTTCTTTTAATGAGACGCGGTCTTGGCGAGACGCGGCATTAATCCCATAGAATGAGACGTGGCATCAATCTATGGGACTTAGATTTCACCAAGCCTTTTTGATGAGACGCAGCGTCGATCACAGGGTGAGACGCGGTCGTCAGTCTACCGGAACTTAGTTTTTACTAAGTCCTTTTACTGAGACGCAGCGTCAATCATAAAGTGAGACGCGGTCATCATTTCATAAGAACTTAGATTCTACTAAGTCCTTTTGATGAGACGCGGCGTCAATCACAAATCGGAACGCGGTCTCCTTGATGAGATGCGGCGTCAATCAAAAGATGAGACGCGGCATTGATCCGTAAAGTAAGACGCGGCTGTCAGTCCCTGGGGTGAGACGCAGCGTCAATCACAAGGTGAGACGCAGCTCTGAATAACGCAAATCTGTCTTGCGCGGATCGGGCAGACGCAAGAGATGCAGCCTTGTCTGCTGAAGGGACGCGGCTTTCCCATTTGCGTCTAATGTGATCTGACTCAAAAGATTTTAGGAGATCTTTGCTCGTCAGGTCTCCACTGTCGATTGGGATTCCGAGTCATCCGTTGATTCCCAAAGCAGGTATCCACGCGTCAACTCCTCATTGGACTCAGGAGTTACTGCCCTTAAATGCAAAACCGACGCGGGCGGTTGAAAACCGGCGCTTGCGACGGTTTCCAAAGCGGCGTTCCACGCGTCAATCCTCCACTGGGCTTTGACAATCGTGCGTGACGGTTCCAATTAACGCCCCATTAATGGCAGTTATTAGGGCCTGCCTATAAATAGGGTGCGCTCCCCTTCTATGATCCAAGCTTGGATTATTTCTCTTTGGATTGCTCTGAGAAGTCCCACCTTCTTCAGAAAAGAGTTTCTTGATAGGGACTCCATCTCCATGGACGAAGGTAATTCCGAGGATGAAGATGACCCAGAGCTCTCACGCTTCGGTTTGGTCTCTTCAAGAAGAACCCCCTCTCGGATCATTTTGGACGCCTGCGTTTGGGTGCAGAGAGGCCAACTCTGGCCAGAGGTCTCTGCTGGTATGTCCCCCGATGATGTGTATAGCCTGAACTTCGGCATGATCATCTGAATGAAGTCCCGGTGCATTCCTCCTCTGGAATTTGTGCCAGTGACTTGACTTCTCTGAATGCAGGCGCTTGACGCTGGCTTTGCCCATTGCGTTTTACTGCCTTGGCGCGTTGCAGACCTGAATCTTGCAACTCCTGTTCACCCAACAGAGAGATGGCAATTTTTGGCGTTCTGAAATTCTTTGCGTCTGGTGCATTAGGCGCGGGTACAAACTGAGGCCGCGTTTGAATCCTATGCGTGGCGCAGTTTGACTTGCGTCTGTTTGACTGTGCGGGTCATTCCCGCGTCTGAAGTATTGAATGGCTGCCGCGTTCTGTTACTCAGTTTCCTTTATAAAAATGTACTGAGTTCCAGATTTTCTGACTCTCTTGCTTATTCTTTGCAGGTAGGCTTGCTTGTCCTTTTTCAGGTTTGCTGGGCCCCAGAAAGAATATACCAGCTGGCGAACTTGCTCCACGTTCGTTTGTGAGAGATTAAATTATGGTCCTCGTCGTTTGTGAGAGATTAAATTATATCTCTGACGAGGACCCAACCCTCGCCAAGGTCTCTTCAGATCTGGTGCAAGAGACGGATAGGCTGAGTATCGGCGAGGGTGGTCCGGCGGTTACGGTGGCGGAAAGATCCTCTTCCTCTCCCTACTCCAGAAGTGACATCAAGGACATTCCGTTGGGTGGCCTGCTGAGGAAAGGGATGGTGATGAATGCAGGACTTTCTGCTGCCGCTGGACCTAGTGGAAGGTAGCATCCTTTGTGATGACTCCTAAACTTCCCCTCTCACCCCAGGAGTGACCCCATGTTCGTTGGATGGTCTGCTAGGGAAAGAGACGCGCCTGAACGAAGGGTTGCAGGACCTTCTGTTGCCACCGGACCTCAAGAACACCATTGCTCTTAGCTTAATCAGCTAGGGCGCTTTCGACTTTTGCGTCATTGCCATGGCGCAATCGGTTCCAATTGTGCACCTGGGATCAGATGCGGTTTCAAGGAGTGAGTACGGCCTCTGAGAGAGAGAGGGACTTCTTTGTACTCCTTAATTGTAACACTCAATCTTATTGTATAAGAGAGCATTTTGTATCACTTTCATATGCTTGAATATCAATAAAAGTGACTTTTTTCTTTTTGCCTCTTTCTGTTGTCTCGAATGTTTTGTTTTAGAAGCAAAAGAATGATTTTGGTGGACCTGCCACTTTATAAAAGAAAGTGACAAGTGGAGTGCGTACCCCTAGAGAAGGTGAACTTTTATCAAGGATTTGGATTAACTTGATTTAAGATCAGCTGGAGATTTTGATGGAAGCATTGTTTATTGGTGTAATGTTAACCACACTGCCTCCAAAATGAATTTGATACTCGGTTGGGGAGAATATCAAATGAAACTAGACTCGTGGGGAATCTAGTAAGATTTTTACCGTTAGAGGTGTGATATTAACTTAACGGTTTAGAAGTAGTCTTGTCAGAAGTGTAATGTTAACTTGACAAGGATGTGAGTTAGAGGTGTGATATTAACCTAACTCATCAGCATCTCAGTTTTATTTGGGAAAACTGAGGGTGTCACTGTCATAGGTGTGATGTTTAACTTAACAGTGATAGTAATGCTAGAGGTGTAATGTTGAACTTGGCATTAGTCGTCTCGGCTTAAAGAAGTCGAGGAAAGGTCATAGCCATAGGTGTATTGTTGAACTTAGCAATGACTCGGATGCTAGAAGTGTAGTGTTAACTTGGCATCGTCCGTCTCGGCTTGGACAAGAAAGTCGAGGAAAGGTCATAGCCATAGGTGTATTGTTGAACTTAGCAATGACTCGGATGCTAGAAGTGTAGTGTTAACTTGGCATCGTCCATTTCAGCTTCGATATGGAAGTCTGAAGAAAGGTGACTGTCAGAGGTGTGATATTAACTTGACAGGCACTCGAGGTACCGCTTAGAGGTGTAATGTTAACTTTAAACAGTAGTTTTGTCAGAGGTGTGATATTAACTTGACAAGAATTTGCTTGCGATAGGAGCAATTTGAGGACCTGTCATTCTATTGATGAGAATTGACAAGTGAAATTTGAAGTGCCAGAGGTATAGTGTTAACTTGGCAAATTTGAGAGTTTGTTACTCTATGCAGAGTTAACAAGCAAGGTTTATACTCGACAAAGAGTATTCATTACTAGAGGTATAGTGTTAACATAGTAATGATTGCATTTTGTGGTCCTACCATTCTATGGATGAGAATTGGTAAGGGATTTTTGGAGGGAAGAGTGGAATCAAGTCCACTTAGGATTTTTAGCAAACCCTCAGCTATCAACGGATTTGAGGTGCCTTTACCAACTACCGTTTGAGTTGGGCTAGCCATGCTATTCCCCTCAGCATGATAAGTTGTCGAGGACTTATGTTGGGCTTAAAAGCCAACATTTTCCTCTATCCTTAGCCGTCGGAGGCGTTGGATGTTTTTGATCAGAGGTGTATTTTTTAACTTGATCGGCAGGATTTTTAGCAAACCCTCAGCTATCAACGGATTTGAGGTGCCTTTACCAACTACCGTTTGAGTTGGGCTAGCCATGCTATTCCCCTCAGCATGGTGAGTTGTCGAGGACTTATGTTGGGCTTAAAGGCCAACATTTTCCTCTATCCTTAGCCGTCGAGGGCGTCGGATCAAATGGGAACGTGTCCCTTAGGATTTTTAGCAAATCCTCAGCTGTCAACGGGTTTGACATGCCTTTACCAACTACCGTTTGAGTTGGGCTAGCCATGCTATTCCCCTCAGCATGGTGAGTTGTCGAGGACTTATGTTGGACTTAAAAGCCAACATTTTCTTCTATCCTTAGCCGTCGGAGGCGTTGGATGTTTCCGATCAGAGGTGTATTTTTAACTTGATCGGTGGAAGAATGCCATCTAGGGATAGTATTTCTTCAGGAATTTGCCATTGATTGGCATCATGAGTGTATCGCCATTTGAGGTTATGAGGCGATACGATCCATTTGAGTAGACTGACTCTACTACAAACGGTCCTTCCCATTTGGGTTGGAATTTTCCTTTCGTCTTGTGCGTCATGACCATGGGTCTTCGGACGGCTAAGACGAGGTCGCCTTTCTTGAAAGTTCGGGATTTGACTTTCTTGTTGAAGGCTCTGGTGATACGAGCTTGGTAAAGCTCGATTTGTTGTTGGGCCTGCAGACGCTTGTCGTCCAAGGCTTCCAATTCTTGAGTCGCTGTCGATGCTTCTCCTCTGTTGTCATTTCCGCTGTCAAGGCGACGCGAAGAGATGGAATTTGGATTTCCAGTGGAAGGACGGCTTCGCATCCGTACACCAAGGAAAATGACGTGGCTTTAGTTGGGGTTCGCACAGTCGTGCGATAGGCCCATAAGCATTCGCCCAACTTATCGTCCCAGTCTCGTTGACTTTTCGAGACGAATTTCTTGAGAAGCTTGCCAATAGTCTTATTGAAAGCTTCTGCGAGGCCGTTAGCGGGCGGATAGTATGCCGTTGATGACACACTCTGGATTCTGAACTTGGCGCAGAATCTCTAAAAAGCCTGGCTGATGAACTGGGGTCCATTGTCATGGACAATCCGCCGAGGCACACCGAACCGGTAAATAACGTGATGTTTCACGAACTTGATCACGTTAGAAGATTTCACCTCTTTCAAAGGGATAGCTTCGGCCCACTTTGAGAAGTAATCGGTTATCGCTAGGATGAACCGATGTCCCTTTGATGATGGTGGGCTGATAGGACCAACCACGTCCATCCCCCACATTTCGAACGGCCAGGTAGAGGTCGTAGAGTGGAGGTATCCTGGTGCTTGATGGATGAAATCGCCATGTATTTGACAGGCGTGACATCTTTTGGCATAGGCAACAGCATCGGCAACCATCTTGGGCCAGTAGTAACCCAATCTTTGGAGTCGGTTTGCCAGCTTCGGGCCAGGTTGATGAGCTCCACACGTACCATCGTGGGCTTCTTTCAACACTTCGTGGGCTTCTTTTGATGAGAGGCACCGGAGCAGGATCCCGTCATGCGATCTACGATACAATATTCGCGAAATCGCATTGTAGTAGAATTTGGAGGCTTTCCTTCGGATGGCAGCCGCCTCCCTGGTGTCTTCGGGCAAGATGCCGTATAAGACAAAATCAATGTAGGGGAATCGCCAGTCTTTAAGCTCTGGATCGGTCGACACTTCAAGTGTTTCCTTACCGCGACGATCTCCCGTTGACCTCTGGTAGTCTCCGAGGGGACTTTTTGGGCAGTATAGGTCGTGGCTATAGACGAATACCTTCTCCATTGCTCCAGCTGGAAGAGCTAAGGAGGCAGCAAGGGATGCAAGTGCATCTGCATGCGCATTTTGCTTGCGCGGTACATGGTCGATGTAGAAGTTTGAAAACCTCTCGGCCATGTGGATTGTCGCGTTGTAGTAGGGTACTAGATCTTCATGTCTGGCCTCGTACTCTCCGCGAACTTGGCTGACGATGAGTTTGGAGTCACCGTACGCCTCGAGATTTTTAACGCCAATCTCATCGGCGAATTGCATCCCAATCAAAGAGCGTTGTATTCCGCCACATTGTTGGAACAGGGCTCGGTTAACGAGATAGCTCGGGGAATCACGTAATTTTGTGGGGAGACGAGTACCACTCCTACCCCCGCTACTGTGTGTCCCTTCGGGCTTGCCCTTGATGCACCGTCGAAGAAAAGTTGCCATACTTGACTTTCGAACGATGTCTGAGCTAGGCAGACTTCGGCGACCTCATCTGGGAGATCCTCATAGAGTTTGGCTGCCCTGGGATCTGGGTGTTCAGCTAAGAAGTCCGCCACCGCTTGTCCCTTAATAGCCTTTTGTGGCAGAAAATGCATCTCATATTGTGATAGCAATATGGCCCATTTTGCCAGCCGGCCATTTAGTGAAGAAGGCTTTGTCATAAGTACCTCAGGGGGTTGACTTTGGATATGACATTTATGGTTTGGCCCACCAGATAGTGTCGCATTTTCTGAATGGCGAACACCAGTGCGCGAACACCAGTGCCAAACATTCCTTCTCGATCGGGTTATACCGATGTTCGGCTCCGATCATCGTTCTACTTAGGTAGTAGATTGCTTGTTCTCGCCCCTGGTCATCATTCTGAGCTAGTAGAGCTCCCAAAGAATGATCCATTGATCGGACGTACACCAGGAAAGGCTTTCCGGATACCGGAGCTGCAGGACTGGTGGTTGGGTGAGGTAGTGTTTGATCTCCTCAAACGCTTTTTGACAAGCGTCGTCCCAAATGAATGCAACACCCTTTTTCATCAGCTTGGCGAAGGGTTGGCTTCTCCGGAAAGGTTTGATATGAACCTGCGGATGTACGCCAATCGTCCTTGTAATCCCCTGAGCTCCTTGAGGCTTCTGGGGGTTGCATCTCTTGGATAGCGCGGACTTTCTCTGGATCCAAATAGATTCCTTTGGAAGTCACAACAAATCCTAAGAATTTGCCACTGGCTACCCCCAGGAAGGATTTGGTGGGGTTCATCTTTAATTGATGAGCCCGCATGATGTCGAAGACCACCTTCAGGTCTGCTATGTGATCACCTTTAGTGCGACTCTTCACCGCGATGTCATCGACATAGCATTCCACCGTTTTCCGCATTTGCTGATGGAAAATGGCGTTCATGGCCCTTTGGTATGTTGCCCCTGCATTTTTCAGTCCGAAGGGCATGACGGTGTAACAATATACCCCTAGAGGAGTCCTGAAGGAGGTATGCTTTTCGTCATCGGGATACATCTTGATTTGATTGTATCCTGAGAACCCGTCCATAAAGGACATTCACTCGAATCCACAAGTATTGTCAATCATGACATCTGTGATTGGCAATGGGAATTCGTCTTTGGGGCAGGCCTCGTTTAGATCACGGAAGTCGATGCAGATCCGGATCTTCCCGTTCTTCTTGGCGACGGGGACGATGTTGGCTACCCAGTCGGGATGTTGTTCTTCCCGGATGAAGCCAGAATCGATGAGCTTTCTGACTTCTGATTGGATTGCCTCCATTATTTCGGGACGGAACCGTCGCTGCTGTTGTTTTACAGGCTTCACATCCGGATTGATGTTGAGGCGGTGCATAGCCACTTGAGGATCAAGTCCAGGCATGTCCTCGTAATTCCAGGCGAAGACGTCTATATACTCTTGTACAAGAGATATAAGATCCTTCTTCTCTGGAGGCGACAGGCCGTCACTTATGAAGATGGGCTTGGGTTGGTCTTATCTCCTAGGTTGATCTGAACAACCTTGTCATCTGTAGGTGGCTCACGCTGTTCAAAGCGGATGTCCCAAAGAGCATTCAAATGTCTGATCCAAGGGTCTGTATCAGATTGGATCATTTCTTCATCTTCATCCTCCATATGGCTTGTCGAAACCATGTTTATTGAAAGCCCTTTGAAGAAGTTGCCGACACTGACATCTGATTCCCACGACGACGTGTCTGATGAGCAGTCATGACTTGACAGTCTCTCCGAATCAGAGGCTGATGGCACTGGGGTTGATATATAGCCCAGCCCCCGGCGCGTCTGATGATAGTAATCAGGGTTTTTCCCTTTCGGTACAAAGGATCGAAGCAGTGTTCTTCTTCCTTTTCCGAAGTTCAACCCAGGCCTGTTGGTTAGATCATACCCCATGCGCTTCATCATCTTGAGCGTTTTCGGTTCATAATGATCGAACTGAGGGGATTCACCCTCACCTTCCGATCCTTCGTGGGGCATTGGTTCAGACGCGATTTGCCCAAAAAGTATTGGTCTTTGGCCTTTTCGTCTGGCTGGAACCATGAATACAGACTCTTGCGCGTCACCATTATCTTGGTATGTCCCGAAGGATGATTTCACCGGTACATGCAAAGATGTCAAAGCATCTATTGCCGACCAGAGGTCATCGTCCACGTCGGTAGTGGTATCCGACGGTATTGAATCGGAAACATACACAGGAAAATACGCAAAATCTAAATCTTCATTAATGTACCAACCACCGCATCGTCGGTGG